>JARHVA010008931.1:310000-397555 GCA_037957365.1 Torreya grandis | reverse complement strand
CACTAAGTTTTAGAATTATTCATAGTAGTGAAAATCCCTAAAAAGGCTAATTAGGCCTAGTAGGTCTAAAGGAACATACATAGGCCTATGCATGAAACATGAAGAAACTTGAATGTTTTGAGGGTTTGGTTATTAAAGACAAAAACAGGATGAGTGATATTTTATTTTAAAAATCCATTAATTTTCAATCCACTGAGAAACAAAGAGAGCATGGAAAGAGGCCTACTAGGGTCAACTAAACACGACTGTGTATAAACCCTTACATAGGACTCATGGTAGGTCCACGAGGTTTTAAAAGGGTAAATTAATTGATATATGAATTTATATACATAATAATATTTTAAAAAAAAAAATCGATAATTTTTTTTAAGCCAAACAAAACATTTTGATGTATCTTTTAGCTCAACAATCCTCCATGAATGCACAATCATACTCATATTATCAAGAAAGTCAGTTTCAGGCACATGGGAACTTGCATGAGAATGTGAATGGAATTATGAGATAATTGTATAATATGTAAGGGGTTTTCTACTCAATATTGTTTCCATTTTTTTCATCTAGGTCCAAAACTTTATGAATCATCCTTAAGACCTCAAATGCCCTTAAACCCTAGTTAAACCCCTAAATGTGACCTGATAGAAGACACTAAGATTTAAAGGAATAAAAATGTATTAGGATAACCTATAATGCACTTGGATGAAATATACACACATAATATCAAATTAAATAAACATAAATTAGCACACATGGGAGAAATGTAAAAAATTTTGGCCCAAAAGATTGCCTTTTGGAGTTAGTTTGCTGGGTTTTGAGGCATGTAAGACTTCCTAACTAGTGGAAGAGGTTTATTAATCCAAGAGAGGTATTTTGAAACTTCAAAAGTAATTTTATATGTATTCATTATTATATTTTAGTTTTCAAGTGGATAATTAATCCTAACATAATAAAGATGACCAGTCTTGCACTAAGAGGATTGAATTGCAAGTTCTTAGCAACGTGAACAAGTTCAAAACTTAATTATCATTCCCTCTCAATATGGAAATAAAAATGAGTTTGAATATGATAGAATTGGAGAGATAAAGGAAGAATTATCAAGGATGACACATGGAAAAGCATGGACTTCTAACTCCTTCTTGGCCAAGAATGCATATTTTCAAATAAGGTTGATGAGTCACCCTAGAAGGTGAAGGGTCATTATATGAAACTATTGATAAGGGAGATGATCATGTCAATTTGGAAAATGTTTAATTAGCTATTAAGACTAATTATTAATGTTCTTCTTGATTTTAACTTTTTTTCCTAAGAGATGGAACTTATCATTGATCTTCTTATGGCTCTCTTTCTCTCCATCCTTTTTACTTTTTCCTATATATGCAGAATTGAATGATTTTTTATGGATCCTTTAGCTGAGTATGGTGAAGCCATCCTCAACTAAACATTTTTATTATTCCTTTTAATGTTTAATATATCTGATTATTACCTTATCAAATATTTATAACTAATGTAATTATGTGATTGTTGATGAATTCTAGTAGTAGCGATTTCACTCTATCTCATTTATCCTCTCCTACCTCCTTGAAAATGGATTATATTCTTGTAGGTCACATGGTGAGTTTGAGGTAGATTTTCATAATTAAGAAATGGATTTATGATGTATGGGTATCTCCAAAAGGCATTCAATTTTGGGTTTTGTAGTTATTATAAGTCTTAGGAAGTGTGTTAATCATTTTGATGAGGTTTAGAAGTAATTAATATTTGAATTATGCTTCAAATAGGATTTTCCTTCCATTTTGTATGTTTGAAATTTTGGTAACAAGATTGAAACCTTTATACTTTATAAAAGAGTTCCAACAATATTCTAATTTCTTGGGAATCTTGAAAGGATCCATATAATCTTAAGTACATGTATCAGTCATCTAGTTAGTCATTATGACATTGTGTTAGTGGTTGTGTTCATTAGACTCTCCTCAATGTAGTTGAAGGAGTTGCAAATTGGTTTAGGTAGTTATAAGTTTCAAATACGTGTAAATGTTTAAATTTTTATGAATGATGAGTCTTTATAATTAGTTTATAGGGTTATATTTGAGAGAGAAATGGATATGAACCCTAGGAAAAAATAACAATAAATCTTTTCTTGATTTTGAATAACAAATGCAGATTTTGTCATGTTGAATTGTAGTGTTCAAGGTTGAAAGTTATTTCTTTGATTATGAAACAAGACTCTATGAAAGAGTTTAAGCATGTTCATGTAATGGTAGGATTTATTTATAAAGTAAATTATATTCTATTTAATTGAATAAATTATAAAGAAATGAATTAAATATCCTATACATGTATGTTTGTGTTCTAACAAGAAACAAGTGGCAATGCAAGTATAAATTTAGGTATATGAGTTGAGAAAGGAGAGAAAGTGAGGTGAAGTAATCTGGTGGCCTATGTAACAAAAAATTACGAAGAGGTTGAAAATAATTTCATATTAATATTTGGATAAAGTTTTTATTTTCATTCTATTACTTATTTTTTGTGTATTGTACCTTGTTTCATGACAATGTTGAGTACATATTCTGAAGTAACAAAGATTACATGGAGACTTAGTTAGGTTTGAAATTGATTGGGAATGTGTTTTTTTTATTTTTTTTCAAATATTGAAATTCCTTTATTGTATCAAATATTATTTGAAACACAATTTATAAAAGGTGCTCAAAATTCATGTAGCCTGTGTGTTTCCTCTCAATAGTTTTCAAAACTACACCAAGAATTGAGTGGATGCCTATATAAAAGACTATAAAAATTGTAAAAGATGAGGGTAGAATGTGGATATGTATTTAATCTAATTATAATTTTTGAGATATTTCATAAAGCCTATAATGAATAGATGTGGAGTATAGGGTTACCTAGTTTGCAAGGTTCACAGTCAAGGCATCATTTCATGAATTTTATAGAAAAGAGTATCATAGTTAGTAAGTAGTAATTGAAATGGGTAAATAAAGATTATTCAAAGATTAATAAACCCTTAGTTTTGTGTATAAATAATTTTTTTTAACAAGATAATTCAAACATAACCTTCTCGGGTCTATATAGGCCGATTAATCAACACAGTCAAACCAAATATAAGTTGGTACACATGAACAATGAGTAGATTGAAAAGGAAGGTTGTGTGAAACACAATTTTGGATGTAATATGGATTTTAAACTATTTTAAGACCCTTAAAATGTTATTTTTTGTTTTAAACATATATCTCTTGTACTAAGTTATCATAGTCTATGTTTCTAACCCACATGTTACAAAAAAATTGATATCCACAGTGGAATAAAGGAGAGTAGGACATATAAGTATTTATTGTACAAGAAGTGGAATAGTGTTATGAAGGTCATCCAACCTCTAGGAAATCTTGAAAGCCTTTGAAATGATCAGAAAAGTGAAATCTACACTTTTAGACTCTTATTATCCTGTTGATGACCTTATCTAGGGTTTTTATAGAAAAATAATTATATTATATATATATATATATATATATATATATAGAGAGAGAGAGAGAGAGAGAGAGATTTAACCATTCATAAATATTTTAATTTGGTCTATAGGTGGTAATTAGCATGTGTAAAGAGATTATAAGGGTTTCATATCATTTATATACATTGTTTTACAAATTTTGAGGGTATATTTTCAATACAGGGGTCTAAATAAACTAAAGGCCTTAACAATGACATATTTGTAAGTTAAAGGGTGATCTAAAGATAGATTTGGGCCTTAAAAATTTAGGAAGAGATGTAACTAGGAAAGGGTTGTCTAAATATATAATTATATTATCTTAACTTGACTGTATTGATCTATACCCTACATAAATGACTTAAAAAGGCTACAAGAATAGTGGATATATTAGACAGAGTTGCCAAAACTAAGATAGGAAGGATAAGGGGTTGACTGATGGTTTTAGGATTTCAATAAGATTTAAAAGAACATAAATACAGTCATGAGAATAAAAGAATACTCAGATCAATTTTTGAATCACTGAAAGTCTTAAAAAACCCTTGTATGTCTAGATATAAAAAAAACTTGTTTAGTAGAAGTCAAAATTGAATGTAGAAGATGTGAATGAATTGAATTTATTATAGATCAATGTTATGCTCAAGATGATATTATCAGATGAACCTTAGAAAATTTTAAGATTAATGTAATAGAAGGTCAATAGTAAATGAGGGACAATTCAATTCCATGAAGTGATTCTTTGAACAAGTACAAAATGAGATATTGTTTTTTTGGAATCTATGCATTATTTGGTGTCAAAGTTAAAGCATTCTGAGGACAAAGGTTTGTTTTGAGTTTTGTATTAATTTATTTTATGTATATCGTATGTTGAGATTTTTTGAGGTACTATATGAAAATGTTTCATTGATATTGTTGTAATATTGATAATGAGGTTATAAGAATTAGAGAGAAAGGAAGAAAGGTAAGAATTTTATGACAAAGCCCTTATGCCAAGAGGCTTGGAGAAAGAAAGAGGTGAGTTGGTGAAATCTCACAAGATGAAAGTTCAAGAGAAGAGCTTAAAGAAAGAATAAAGTAACCAAGTGAAATTTAATAGGACAAGTGAGAAGGCTTGTAAATATGAGAGATAGGTCCTTGAGAGATGCCTTAGAGAGAGGAGTGAAAATAATTCAAAGAAGATGAAGGTCTTGAAACAATAAGGTTGCCACAACAATAAGGAAGTGGATATGAGTGGGATTATCGAGTTGAAGTTTGTGTTGTCAAAGTTAAAAAAATATTTACTTGAGCTTAGACCCAAGTTTTTAGTTGGGATTACCACAATAGTTAAATTGCCTCTCAAAGACATCATGAAGAAGAGGAAAAGACAAGAAGAGATGGGAGGATTGTTTATACACATAATATGTTCAAACTTTTATTGATTACTAACACTTTGTATCTTGTATGAACCTATCGAGTTTCCATCTCTTTAAGTATATGACTTAAGGGGTGCACTAGGAAAGGGATGGGAAAACCATAAATGATTCATAAGATTATTTTCCCTTTTACCAGTTACCATTTACACATTCATCTCCTAAGACCATTAACCCTAAGCTTATTCTTCTCAACATTACCTATTATAATCATTTTCTTATTTCCATCCTCCTTTTCTTGCCTTAATTCCATTTTTGACTATTAGTTCTAATAGGTTGACCATGGCATACCCTATATAGTTTAGGGTTTTTCTCACTTTTTGGGGTTTGTTATCCTTTCATCCAACCTAGCTCAAACATAGTGAATTGTTCTCGTAAACACACTAGGTTAACCATGGCTGACCTTGTACAACTGACATTTTTGGGAGGATTTAGGGAAAGATCTTCCTATATATACAAGTTAATTTACATCCATTTGTAGAGAAGAGAATTTAAGAATAATAAGTGCAAATGAACATCTTCTTATTCGCCATTCTACTTGAGGAATAAATCTTAGGGTTCTAAACTTTCTTTAGAAATACAGATCTTGTCTTATGGAGAAGTATTTTAGATGAATAGATAGGTTGTGTATCTTAGAGTTGATTTGTCTTTTTTATCCTTAAATACCATAAAAATCTCATGTGAAGCATCTTATCCAAGGGAGAGATTGAAGTTTGGTGGGTTCATCTTGAAGGTAAGTATTCCTAACTTTATTTCTCCTTTATAAGAGTAGATAGATAACATAGTTGTGCTTCTCTCTTTCATACATTAGGATTCCATATACATTTATGTGAGTATTTATATTATATGCATGTTTATTTTAGTTTTTTTTTCTAACCCCCACTTTGTGCCAAAATATTTACTGAGCACTATATTAGATTTACTTTCTTGTTTGTTAGAATAAGCAAAAAATCAAACCTTAGGACTCTTGTAGGGTTATTGCATGATTATGTTAGACTATAGGCTTTGTAACCCTACCTCAAATGGTGAACTATGACAACTGATTCCCTAATTAGGTCTAGAAAATCCCCATTTTGGTCATGATCCCACTTAAAAAATGTATTCCCAATCAGAAGTGTACGTATTCTCTATCTTCTTTGAGCTAGGATCAATTTATGGACATTATGCATTTCTAATTGCATACATTCTAGTGAACCCAACATGAAACTAACCCTTGAAATATTTCTCACTTTCTTTCTTTCTTTTTAGCATTACTTTTATCATATATCTATCATATTAGATCTCCTCTATTGACCTAGTTTTAATTTATGTGCACAAGTTTTTAGGAGCAAGCAAATGGATCAACTCAGATGACCCAATACATGTTTCTAGACTTCCAGTTCAAACTACTAGGTTGACCCACTTGACTTTGTATATTTTTAGGCCTCCATAAAACATACTAGGCTGACCCTAGTCAACCTTGTCCATTTTTAGGCTTCTAAAATAGGACCCTACAGAACTTGGTCAACCCAGTGGATCCAATCAAGAGGTTTAACCATCATTCTTCAAGGTTTTTAATCAAAAATCTTCATCCTTTGCATCTCTAATCCATTAAGGTTCCTTTATATCTATCCTTTTCTTTCTTTTACTATCTTTCCTTTCACATTTTTTAGTCTTAAAAATATCCCCTACACAATCAACTAGATCAACAATGTCGACCTTGTTTTATGTTTTATGTGCTATCTGAAATAACTAGGTTAACCCTAGCTGACCCTGTACATTTTAAAACCTTGCTTCCATAATATAGGTTCAACCTTGTCGACCTTGTTCTATATTTTTTGCATATAGGGTCAACACTATACCTTGTTTCAAGTTGGAACTAATATCTATATGATATTAATTATTTCACACCTTTTTTTTCTTATTTATTGCATGCTTAGAATATTTCACATAGTTTAATCAGTGGGTTTTTAATTAACCGTTCAATTTCACTATCTCTATTTTATGCTTACATGAGAAAATCACATAATCTAAATAATAATTTTAACATTTTTCTACCCAAAGCTAACCTACTTGGATTTCATCATGAAGGGGGAATCTAACTTGATACTCTAGTCAAGTATAAAGCATGGTTAATGGTATATTCTGGCTAAGCACCTGACACCCTTATCATTGTGGTGTGTGATGTGACGGGGTAGGCCCTAATACCAAGTATGTATTATTGCCACTACAATCTCTTTTAGCCCAAAATACTTGAAACTATCCTTAGAATGCTATCTAGTTCCTTACTTTACATCCAACTTCTCATCACATTTAAAATCATTTCTTAATAATCTAGTATAACATCTTAGGTTGACCAATTAGTTAGCTATTGAATTTGTAAGTTTATTGATTTCTGTTTACTCAATTGTGTGCAAAAGCTTACATTAGGTAGAATTAGTGTAAGGTTTTGTGTTTTGCGTGCCTTACTTAGATTGGCCAACATTGATCCAATTGAATTTTTGTTTCTATTTAGCTCTTCCTTTCCTATATGAGTTACAAAATATTATCTTGTTTCAGCTCAAACTTGTTATCAACATTTTATTTTTCCCTATTTATTGTACTAGGTTTACCTGATCAACCCTATACCTTTTTTAGCCACTGTGCATTGTACAAGATCAACCTAGTCAACCCTATACAATTTGCAGTCCCTTTTACCTCTTTTTACAATCTCTATACATTATACTAGATTGACCTAGTTGACCCTGCATAGTTTTGCATTCCCTATTTTAATGTTAGGTCGACCAAATCAACCTTGTATTATTTCAATCGCTTGTTGGTTATTTCCATTCTCATCTTTATTCATTTCTATTCATCATGAACTGTATGTTTGATAGTGACACTAAATTATAGTCAATGGACATGATGAACTTTACCAATCCTCATAAGGTCTCCCATAAATAGGGTAGGGATCCTCTCTTAGATTCTAGTAAAAATCATATTTCCACTCACACAATGAACTATGGGACCCCTCCTAATACCTAGTCATAATATAATCCTCTTTTCTCATTAGAATACAAACCTGAGTTAGAGTATATTGTCCAAATGCTCTTCTTTATTTAAAAATTTCCTCAACATCGAGGAAAGGATCCTTCTAACATTTACAATCTTATGATTAGTGGTCAAGTTAAAGAGCCTCATTCACCTACTCATACATTCTCAACTAGATTTTGGGGTACTAATTTCTTTATTTCTTAGCCTCTTCCTTTGATTATGAATCCTTCCCATACCATGACTTCTTCTTCTTTAATTTATTCTACCTCCATGCCTAATATATCCACTAACATGATAGGTTCTACATCTTGTGGGCCTATCTTTAGATACACTATCCTTAATCCATATACTATTGCTTCATTTTCTACCCAAGACAATCATGCTTCTAGTGCTTCTTCCTCTCAACCATTCACTATTCCATCTTTTGCTACATAAGCAAATTTTACCACTAGTGTATCACATTCTCAAAATTATTCTCAAGCTCTTATCAACACTAATGGTGGTACCCAAGCCAATAATACCAAAAGTAATTCCAACCCTAATGATTCTAATAATGGTAATAAAACACACCAACTTTTTTTGAAAACTCTCAATCAAATGAATACATTTCAATCTCATAACACAAATCAAATGATGAAAATTCAAAATCACCGTCTTCACCTTCAATCTCATCCAAAACCAATGGCTTAAGGCACACATAAATAAAGTTTTCCCCCTCCTCATCATTGATATTCTCAAGGCAATCTCATTCCTCAATCTCCTTTGGTCAACAAAACCATCAAGCATCTACAAAATGAACTTATTAATACTCAAAATGCTAACATTGACATAGGAGGTATAACACCTAATTTTTTTTATAATGGATCAATGGATCCTACCCTTCATCTTAAGACATTTGGAAATTGGGTCAAATTAAACACCTTTGTTGCTACCAAGCTCCTTGCTAAAAGCCTCACAGGTGCTGCCTTGGAATGGTACAATCAACTTAAACCTCATTCCATTACTAGTTTGGAGGATTTAGTAAATTTTTTAGTGCATGAATTCCAAACTAGTGATATTCATGAAAACACTTTGGCCCATTTAATAAATTGTAAACAAAATGAAAATGAAACCACTCAATCTTTTGTTAAAATATGGAATACTTTGTTAAATAAATGTGAACATAACATGGTTGATGACAATCTTTTCCATCTCTTTACTAATGCCCTCTTTCCTAAATTATAAGATCAAGTCCACACTCTCTCTACACATACATTAGATGAGGATATTGACCAAGATAAATGACAATATTACCTTATGTATCAATTCAAGCCACCCCAATATTTTATGGGTCCTCATATATTACTAAAGAACAAAAATTAAAATATTACCATCAATGGTGTTACAGATTCTAAGGACACCATTCACAATGTTCAAGCTGTCATTCCTAACCAATCTTTGGAACCAGCTCCCCCTTCTCAAAAATATAGTAATCCTCATTTATATTCACTAAATAACATTAATGTTAAAAAAAATTATCCTTAGCTAAGTTACTTAAGCATCTGCCTAAGCCTCTTCCATGAGAACTTGACCCTACCTATCCTATGAAATACTGATATGATATCGATTTTCTTCTTGGACCTAATTTTGATCATGATTCCATTATTCAAAAGTGTCAATAGGATTATGAAATTACTTTAAGGACTATAAATCACATGATAAAACTCAAGCCTTAATTAAAAAAACACTCATCTAGCTATAGACAAAGACCCTCTTCATAATCATCAACTAATTCAAGGCACTCAAGACAATCCCACCCCTTCCATCGGCAATGTAGAAAGTCTTGTTGAACCAACTTCTAAAAATAATGTGGTTAGCATGACTAATATGTGAAGGGTGGTGGCTTTCATTAATTTCCAACCTATCTACACTCCTCCTTCACATAAGACATATTATGTTATCTAGGATTCTTCGCCAACTCATTTAAAAGAATTGGGAAAATATGACCTTATTACTTTTGATGATTCAATTTATTATTCTCCCATGAATAAGACTTCCCATTCTATTTATATCACTCTTCCATAATATTCCAATACTAATGATAATCAAATTTATACTAACACTTGTCCTTCTAATTCTCAAAATCAACTTGAACCAACAAGTTCATCATCTCAAAATGATTTAACAGTTTGTTCTAAACATTCTTCTTCCTATAAAAAAAAATTCAATGTACTTTGGCTCCTCCTTTTTAGGACCTACATAATCATTATGTATATATACCTAAAAACCTTTTTATGGGCTATGATAAATGGGATCCTATTACGGAGCTCACTAATCTCCAATCCCCAATTCTATTTCTTGAGATTATGAGGACTTATCCATATCATAGAAACCATCTCATCCAGCTATTATTCGAGATGAATGTCCCTCACCCTCCCTTAGTAGGATGAAATTTAGATTTATTTGGATTTGAAGATTGTATTTTAAAATAATGTGAAGAGATGTCTATCAATGTTGATGAAAGAATAGACACTTCTCTTTCTTTAGAATTTCCCATATCCTCTATGATTCATGATGATATTTTTCTTCATGCGGATGATTCTCCCTTATTTTTTATCATCCAAATAGGTGATATCCAAGTTAATCATGCATTAATTGATGAGGGTTTTATCATGTGTGTTGATTCTCTCAAATTCATTAAAAATCTTGGATATTCAAAATGTAATCTCAAGTGTAAATGTAATACATGCCAAGGATATGATAGAAGTCAAACATTTCCTCTAGGTTGTGTTTGGCTTCTCATTATCATCCCACCTATCACCATTCATGTGAAGGTGATGATCTTTAACTTCCCCTTTTTTATAACATCTTGCTTGGTAGGCCATGGGCATACTGCATGACAACTATCACTTCTTTTGCCTACCAATGTATTAAATTCCCTCATAATAGAGCCATTTAGAAGATTTAAGGTGACACTAGCGCTTATAATTTCAAACAATTCCAATATTATGGTGTCTTCAAGATTTTTACTCTTGAGCCTTTGCCAAGTGTTCTATTTCATGATTTTCAACATATTAACTTTCTCATTAACTCAATCTAAGGTTATATTGGACATCTTAAGATCATTGGTAATAGTACTCCTAACATCTTATATTTTGATGATGATGGGCCTAATGAGATTAACTTTAAGATCAGAAATCCTGATCTCTCACTCATCTAATCCTGTAGATTCTTGCTTCCCTATAACCTCATTCTTGTAAACCTCCTTGTGATGACATTCCTATAGTATTGACCAAGACTAGGCATTATATTCACCATAATTCATCAGATGAAAAAGTTATCCCTACCTATGTCATTGATCTTCACACCCTAAATTATGATGATGGTTATTCCTTAGATGATCCATTGCTAGGTGGTCTTGTATAGGCCTATGATACTGATATTTTCCATTATTGTTCTTTAATTAAGTTTTTTCATGCGTCTTATCATTTTATTTCACTTATATTTCCTAATTTTTGTATTTCCCCCCTTTATCATAGGATATAAATGGTGAAAACACCTCTAATTTCTGAGGAGCCACATAGGACTATGCTCATGGATCATGTTATGACTGGGCATTTCCATTTTTCTATGTACCTTGACCCTCATAGATGGTTTACCCCTAAGGTTAGTGAAAATCTCATTAGACCTTCTATAGATATTGTTCCTCCCTCAGTAGAACTTGCTATAGTTGAGCCTCTTCTTGCTCCTACTATAGTTTATCCTATTTTTTCTCTTATTGCTGCTGAGCCTACCCCTATTTCTAGTGCTATTACTCCTTCCATTGAGCCTAGTTTCATTCCTTCCTCATCATCACCCTTCCTTGGTGATGGTTTTATTATTTTTCCTAAGATGGATCCTCTACCCACCAAATGGGCCAATGAGTGTTCTATGGCTTCTTCTACTCCTATTATACCTCTTTCCATGAGTGTTTCTCCTAAAACCTCTCACAAGCGTATCTATTAATTTTATGGGATAGATAATCATTCTTTGACCTACTGTCTCAAGTTGTGACAATTTATTTATTCTTTACATCCTTCTTCCCCATCATTAGACAAATCCATACCTACTCCAAGGTTACTTCCTAAATATTTACCCAAGTATGGTGAGCTATATTATCTATGGCATTTATGTGGCACCCTTCATGCCAATCATTGCCACATCTTTCAAAAACATCTTTAGGATCACCTTATATCCATTCTTAATCCTTCTACCACTCCTCTCATAGGTCAACCTTATAAGAAGGTTCATCCTTATTTTCCCATGGCTTCACCTCTTGTGGTTTTATTGCCTCCTATGGTCCCTTCACCACCATCTATGCCTCCACATATGATTCCTTAACCTGTGGACTTCCCTCACCTATGGATCCTTCTCCACCCATGAGTCCTTTACCCATGGATCATTCTCCACTAGTGATTCCCGTATCTCCCTTAGAGCTTACTCCTATGCATTTTCATAACCATTCCTTGACTAATTTCCCTCCTCAACATGATCCATCGAGCATTCTTACCTTTTTTGTGGAGGAGATTAGAAAGTAAGCATTTGCCTAATATTCATTAAAGATTGATGAGACATTAGTAGCAATTCATTTCCAACTTCATAGAGATCTATCCAATGTCTTGCATAATGTGTGTGGACATAGTTATCAATATTTATGAGCACATGCATGATGATTTCACATTTTCATTTAAATTGGATGTGTGCTCCAATCTTTCTTTATCTATCTATTTGTATCGTTTGACACTGTGTCATTTTTTTTCTTATTATATATGGTGGTATTAATTATTATAATATATCTTGCTTATCTTATCATTTATATTTCACATATGGTTGTATTTATTTATCATTGATTTCTCTCTCTTTCTTGAGTTTTTCTCACAACTCTTTTCTTTCTTCTTCATAATTGTTTACTTTCTTATCTCCATTTTTCACAGTTAATTATCATTATGACTTGGTTATATAAACCATGTTCCCTTTGGTTATTATCTCCATTTTACCATGCGATCAGTTAGTAAACAATCCTACTCATTACTATCTCCTTATACCAGTCCACTTTTTAAATCTCTTTTTTCCCTTCTTCCTTTTCAGCAAACTAAGCATTTTATGGATGAAATTGGAGATCAAATTCTAATTCATTGTCAATCCTAAGTGTCCTAGTCAATCTTCATCTTAGGTTAATTATCTCCATTTTGAATTGACATAAAACTCATTTCATGTATATCACTACATCTCTCATGATTGGTCATTCCAAGTTTGTATGGAGGAGGAATATTAAAAATCCATAAAAAGTTAAAATCCAAATAATTTAAATAAAAGAAAATTATTTCAAAAGGCAAAAATATTCTTAAAAATATAATCACACTAAAAAATGTGATTCAAATAACATCTCCTTCTTCTATTTGAGTCTCAAACTCCACAATTGGCCTCACAATAGAGTCGAGGTATTTTGGGGTATGGCAAGATAGTAGATTAGAAAAGGATAATAAAAATATCTTTTAGTGATACCTACTTTTTCATGTAAGTACCTAATCTTTTAAATATATAAACATCTCTGTAAGGGTCCTGAAGAATGGAGAACATGTCATGGGAAGGTAGGCCCATTTTAATTTTCCTATACCAATCTACCTTCATGATTTGATCTTAGTAACACACATATTTTCTTAAAAAGTTTGGTGTCTATAGCAAATAGGTGTCCTTTGTACACAAATGACCACTAATCACTTAGTTTCTTCTAATGTCCTTAGTATTCCTCTTATCTCCTCAAGTATTCTCATAAGACACCTACGTCTTGATTTTTACACTCTATTTTTCATTCTCTATATCCCTCATATTTCTTTTTGCAAATTATTGTTTTGTCTACCGATCACTCCCCTTAGAATGTAATTTATGAGTTGTATTATAAGATTGTGGATAGAACCCAACCATCCTCACAAATCACTATATTTTCCTTCCTATCACCCACATCCTTGTTTACCTAATTTTTCTTGATTATTTAACCCTAGTGGTGTCTTCTTTGTGAGTTGCATTGTAAGACTGTGGATAGGACTTGACATTCCTCACAAAATTTTCAAATATTACAAGTCATAATCCAAAATTACATGTGTCAAATATGAGATAAATTTTGATTTATTATGAATTTACATTTCATTAACATGCTTTCTATCTTGATTTAGTGTGTTTTATGCTTACTTCATTTCTATTTCACCTTTTATCTTCTTATTTTTTGAGTGCATGTAAGAATTCAACCATTTCATGAATTTTTTATATTTCTTAGATTGAATTAATGTGATCAATTTAAGACCAATATTTTCCCAATTTTTGTTTTTATTTTATACTTCTCAATGTAATATATTATGATTGATTGACTTAATTTCATTTATTTTTATACCATTTGTGCCCTTTTACATACCTTCCATATTTTTACATTGTCATCACACATCCTAATGTGAATTATTATGATTTTATTTATTTTAATTTGGTGCAAAAATATTTCACTTTGGTTTAAAAATAAATCCCTTTACCATCTTGTTTACCATTTCTTGGTTCTTTATACATAGTCATTTCTTGTTATTACACATTTCCCAGCTTGAAATAGTGTGTAGTAAATTTTATTGATAGATTATATTTTTCCAAGTCCTTTTTATCTGTTTCTTTTTAACCATGCATGTGTTTTTATTAATGATAGAAAAGAAACCACATATCATATATTTCCTATTTCATATACAACAAAGCTAAATACATGTGCTAGAAATAAAAAAATCTAGAGCATCCACAACCAAAAACATAATGAAAAAACATAATAAACCATAATGACAACATACAAAACCATCTCATATATATCATGATTTTGATACAATAAATACAAACATCTACAATGCTCTAGCTCTATGGCTAGGTCCCATCTTGCCTACAGAGGCCTTGGTCTAACTTCTCCAAATAGTACGATGTGAGGAGTTCATCCAAGATCTCAATCCCTCTACTTGTCCCTATAGGTGTACTACTTGCACCTATGACTACATCAGCTAGGTTTGAATCTCTATCATCTATGCTACTTTGTCTAGATGTACAGTTCTCTTAGCTAGGTCCTACCATGATGATATCTTTCCTATACCCATCTCTATTTGTGGTTAAATCTTATTAATTTTCACTTGTAGTTGTCTCATTACCTCTATAGAAATTCTAAAATATCTCCCCTAAGCTAGGGAAAATGGTACATTTGGATCTTATAATGTAGTAGGGTTATATGGATATAGAGTCTCATCTAAGATGGCATGAAGTTGTCCCCTTACTAGGCACCCCCATCTCTCCTCTACATCCTCAGCTATGCCTATAAAATCACACTAGATGAATATTAGATTATTTTTAAATCTAAAAATATCTATCTCTACTTATAAATAGAAACTTAAAGCAATAATTTAACCATCTACTCTTACATATATGTGTCTCATCTACTATGGTCTCACCATCTACATAACCACCTAGCATAGTCTCCCTATTTGGGTGGCCTCCTAGTACTTACTTTAAAGGCCACTTACTCCAATCAAATCCCTTTATCATAGATCACATCCATCTCATCATACACTTGAGTAGTCTCTCTATCATTTGTCCCTCCTCTAGCTGCTCTATTAACTCATATGATATGACATCGATCTCTACTATCTCCTTCTTCCTTCATTTCCATCATATCCTTGATGGTGAAATCCCTTCCTACTATGGAACTAATAATGATAAATTTGGTATCTCTACCTCTACCTCCCTATCCTCTTACTGTTCTCCTCGTGGTGCTCGATTAGTCCATGGTCACTCATGACATGGTCTAAGTATCAATCTCATTATCTATGGCATTAATATTGGTGTCACTAGATGAGGTAGGAACATTTATCCTAGCACCCATACCACCATATGTGGCTCTCTCCACAATGTATACTATCCAATAACCTCTATCCTAGTTGTCATTGGTAAAACTATGTGCCATCTCACCCATGTAGTTATTATGTATACATATGGCTTCCACACTATGTCTATGTATCTCACTAACTATAATGCTGACACGTGGGGCATGACTCATACTACTTGGTCATATTTTCATCTTCATACTTGAGGTGACCTATCATTGACCTCATGGGGCAACTCAATTGATTGATAGATAGGAAACCTCTCATATATCTAAGTTATCAATAATATGGTTGGTCCCATGGTCTTCTACCCTTTGACTAGCATCTCATATAGATCATGTATGATCTAGACCTAGATGATATATCCTAAATAATATAGAACTCACTCCTCCAGCATCATTCTTCTCAAGGTTACCATGAATAGTGGTACCTTACTATTTGACTTATGACATAGGACCTACTATGTTACAATTCCTATCATAATTTTTTTAATATCCAAAATCTACGATGTATATACATCTTTCATACTAACTCTCTACCCTCCCAAAATCATATCTAAGCCTATAACCCACATTTCTAAGGCTCTCCTCTCCTATATAATATTTGGTATCTCTATGGTCATCGATGCTCCTACTATGGGTAGATTGAGGATGGCATGGACATCTTCTAGTGTGATGGCCACCTCTATCATATCTTTATCCACCTCGCATCTAAAGGTGTTAATAAAATTTTCCCAAAAATTAAGGAACATGAATAATAGATCAAATCTCATGGGGATCCTACATATATTAGCTATGTTCCTAGATTTATAGATATTAGTATATCCCTATCTCTATTTGCCAACCACTCTAATAATTTATGTAACTAGGCCATATCTACTATAACCTCCATCATCTCTAAAACCAATAAAAAACAAAGGAGGTATAAGTTCTTTCATGTAATGTATAAGTCAAAATACATTATTTTTTACATGTTACATCAAAAATAAGCCAAATTGATTTTTAACTTATTCATTTTTTCATTTTACCCTATATCTAGCCTACTAATTTTTTTTTGCCTGCCTTTGGTCATTTCAGACCATTCTAGCCATCTTTTGATCTTTAACATGCTTTTTCATGCTTATTATAGTTATTTTGTCAAATTATTTTGACCAAAATTTCCCTTTTTTTGCTTTGGTTGACTCCAAAATCTAAGTCAACCCTCTTATTTTCCCCTTCCTAATAAACTACATTAGGGTGGTATCCTATAGAATGTATATGTTCAACCCATACCTACTAGGTCAACACTGTAGATTTTACCCAGTTTGAGCCTACTGGGTCAACTGGGTTGACACAGTGCATTTGCCCTGTCAACCCTTTGCATTTTCCTAATAAAGTGTATTTTTCTTAATTTCTTACTAATTCTCTCTAAACCTATTTCCCATCTTACTATTTCCCTATAATCTAATTTTATCTCATTCTAATATCTAAAAACGTTTGAAATTCAATATTACTAAAAATTCACTTAATTCAATACAAATTTCAGAAGCTAGTTTGAGATTCATAGTTGCATACCTATAGTGCACCTATTCCTACCTCTGATCTATCTTGTCATCTCCTCACCATCCTAGTTAATTTGGTCTTTAGAAATCTCGTTTTCACTTCCTCACAAGTCAAAATAACAAATGACTTATCTTTAACCTATTTAAAAACACTTTTCAAAAGTCTAATTCTTTAATTATTGTCCTGCAAATTCCTTGTTTTGCATGTATCTTTATTTTTAATCATCTTTTTTCAAAACCTTAAAATTCATTTGATTAGTGATGACGTACAGATTCTTTTCCATAATCATATGCTTATCTTCCAAAAATTTTAGCTTTAGGTTACTTTTTTGCACTAACTTCTATAGGTTCTCCTAGTGTTCTTCACATTAGATGCCTTCACATCTCTTATAATCTACTTCTCTATCTACAACCAGAAGGTAATTAAAGGTATGTGTTTCTCAATTCTATTCTTTCTTTTATCTTATTTTTTTTACTGCACTTTACATAGCATTCAGATTATGTGTTATCATGTTCTTTTCTCATAGCACCATTTTTGTGTTGCACTTACATGACACGTGATGAGGTTTGAGTGGCACAAAAGTATACACATAATATTTTCAAACTTTTATTTATTACTGACACTTTGTATCTTATAGGAACTTATTAGGTCTCAATCTCTCTAAGTCCATTCCTTAAGGGGTATACTAAGAAAGGGGTGGGTAGACTATTGGTGTTTTTAAAGATTCTTCTCCCTTTGCCACTAACCATCTACACACTCATCTCCTAAAACCATTAAACCTAATATTTTTATTTTAAACCTTACCTATTATAGTCATTTTCCTCTTTCCATCTTCTTTTTATTTCCTTAATTCCCTTTTTGACTACCAGTTATACTAGGTCGACCATGGCTGACCCTATATAGTTTAGGGTATTTTTCACTTTTTGGGTTTTTTAGCCTTCCAGCCGACCTAGCTCAAACCTAATGAATTATCCCTAAAAACACACTAGGGAAACCATGGAAGACCCTATATAACTGATATTTTTAGTAGGATTTAGGGAAAGATCCATCTATATATACAAATTCATTTCCAACCATTTGTAGAGAACACAATCAAATAAGAATAAGTGCAGATAAACATATGCTTATTGACCAGTCTACTTGAGTAATAAATCTTATGGTTTCATAGTTTATTTGGAGATATGGATCTTATCTTATGGATAACTACTTTGGATGTATAGATAAGTTGTGTAGCTTAGAGCTAATTTGTCTTTGTTATCCTTACATACCATAACAATCTTTTGCAAAGCACCTTGGCCAAGGGAGATATTGAGGCTCAATGTGTTCATCTTCAATGTAAGTATTCCTATCATTATTTATCCTTTGTAAAAGTATATAGATAACACAGTTGTACTTCTCTCTTCCATGCATTAGGATTATGTATATATTGATGTGAGTATATGTCTTTTACGTATGTTTAGTTTAATTTTTTTGTTTCTAACCCACACTTTGTGTCACAAGCTTTAGTTATCAATAGATTATATTTACTTTCTTTTTTATTATAATAAATGAAATGCAAAATATTAGGACTCTTTTAGGGTTGTTACATGATTGTGTTAGACTGTAAGCTTTGGAACCCTACCTCACATGGTGTATTGTAACATGTGATCCCTGAATTAAGTCAAGTAGATCCCCATATTGGTCATGCTCTTGCTTAACAAATGTATTCCCAATCAAAAGTGTAGGTATGATCTATCTACTTCTATCTAGGATCAATTTATATACATGATGCATTTTTGATTGCATACAGATTGAAAAACTATTTGGGAGAGTTGAGCAAGCAACCAAAGATGAAGAAAAAGGAGTCAAACAAGCCTCATTTTTTGTAATCTAATGATGCCTTGGTATGTGTGAATTCATGTTTGAGAAGTGAAGAATAAAATGATAATGTTAGGCCAATACATAGGCTCAAGAAATAAGAGGAAGAGATACATGACCAATTGGTGTTGAAAAGGCACCAATATTAAGAAGAGACTCAAAGTATAGTCACTTTTATGGAATAAGAAAATACAAGTTAGACATCTTAGAAGAAATATAACATGAAGGATAAAGAGATCCTTACTAAATAGGATGAAATTGAAGCCGAATAAGCAATGAGATAGTAGAATTAAGAAAGCTATGAGGCATATTCAAGTTTTTATGGGTCTTTGAAGAAAGAATATGGTTTTGATCCTCATCAAAGGTATAGATAAATAGTTAAGGAGGTTAAAAAATAGAACATAAGCTTATGGAATGTAGTAATGGTGTCTAAGATAAAGGCATTAATGAAAGAAATAAAAAGTTAAACACATGAAAGCACTCTATATGAAGAAGTTGTAGCTTTTGAGGTTAGAGAGAAAGTTATAGATGAAGGAGAAAACATGCAAAGAGAAAATTAAGGTACATTGGTGGTTGATGTAAAAAAAAGAGTGATGCATATAGAGAACATGAAGGTGCTTGGGAGAAAGAACAAGGCATGAGCAAATATGAGAGTTGGAGAATGCCTCCAAGGCATGTAAAATAACATGTCTTCTTTAATTAGTTGGTGTATCTTGGTGGAATATGGAAAGAGGCAAGAGAAGATACAAGTGTTGCTCAAGAGAGAATGCACATATGAAAAAGAGGTTGGTTACAACAGTAAACAAAGGGAATGAAGTTATAAAAACCTCAATTAGGCCTTGGTATCTAGGAGGCCAAACAATGGAGATCAAAATTCATCAAGTACAATACATCATGTATGCATTATTTATAACTTTAAGGGAAAGTTTTTCTTTACCCCTTGTTAGTATGATGTAGGGGCATATCTAAAAGGCCTTTAATTTTGGGTGTCATAGTTAGTATAAATATTATAAAGTGTTTTTATAGTTTCTACAAGGTTTATAAATAATTAGGATTTGAATTATGGTTCAAAATGGATTTTACTACTATTTTATAAGTTTGAAAAGTTGAAATTCTTGTAACAATATTAGATCCTTTATCCTTTGTAAAAGAGTTCCAACTATAGTCTAGTTTCTTGGAAATATTTAAAGGATTATTATCATATTAATTACATGTTTAAGTCATATAGTTATTCATTATGACAATGTGTTAGTGGTTGTGTTCGTTAGACTCTCCTCAATGTTCTCGAGGGAGTTGCAAGTCAGTTTAGGTAGTTATAAGTTTCAAGTACTTGTAAATATATAAATTTTTATGAATGATGAGTATTTAAATGTAGTTTATGGGGTTATATTAGAGAGAGAAATGGATATTAACCCTAGGAGAAAATAACAAGAAGCTCTTCTTTATTTTGAATAACAAATACAGATTTTGTCATGTTGAAATGTACTGTTCAAGGCAGAGAGTTGTTTCTTTGATTATCAAACAAGACTCTATGAAAGAGTCTGAGCATGTTCATATATTGGTAGGATTTATTTAAAAATTTAATTATATTCTATTTTTTTAGAGATTTTTTTTTGAAATTAATTAAATATCCTATATATCTATTTTTTGTGTTCTAACAAGAAACATGTGGCAACATGAGTACAAATCTAGGTATATGAGTTGAGAAAGGAGAGAAAGTGAGATGTGAGAATATGTGGCACATGTAATATAAAATTATAAAGAGTTTTAAAATTATTTCATATTAATATTTGGAGAAATATATTCTTTTCATTATGTTTCTTTTTTTATACATTGTACCATGTTTCATGATAATGCTAAGTGCATATTCTAAAGTGACTAGGATTGCATGTAGACTTGGTAAGGTTTAGAATCGATTGGGTAAGTTGTTGTTTTTTTATATTGAATTTATTTGAGTGGATAGATGATCATTTTAAACTCAATTTATAAAATTTTCTTAGACTTCATGTAGCTTGTGTGTTTCTACTCAGTAGTGTTCAAAACTACAACAAGAATTGAGTGGATGCTTATATAAAAGATTATACAAATTGGAAAACATGAGGGTAGACTATGAAAATGTATTTAAACCAAATATAATGTTTTAGATATTTCACAAAGCCTAAAATTAATATATGTGGAGTATAAGGTTACACAATTTGTAGGGTTCATAGTCAAGGCATCATTTTGTAAATTTTGTAGAAATGAGTGCCATAGGTAGTAAGTAGTGATTTAAAAGGGTAAATAAATATTTTTTAGAGACTAATAAACATTTAATTTTATGTATAAGTCATTTTTAAATACAAAATTTCAAATAGATCCTTCTTAGGTCCATACAGGGTTGTTGATCAACAAAGTCAAACCAAATACAAGGTGGTAGATATGAACCATGAGTAGATTGAAAAGGAAGGTTATGTAAAACACCATTTTGGATCGAATATGAATTTTGAAATCATTTAATACAATTATAATGTTAATTTTTGTTTTAAACATATAGATCTTGTCCTAAGTGATCAAATTCTATGTTTTTAACCCATAGGTTACAAAAAAAAACTAACTATAGTGGAACATAGGAGATTAGGATAGGTAACTATTGATTGTACAAGACATGGAATAGTATTATGGAGGTCATAAAACCTCTAAGAAATTTGAAACACTTTGAAATGAGTGAAAACTTAAATTTACCCTTCTTAACTCTTATTGTCCTATGCATGACCCTATCTACGATTTCTAAAAAAAATAAGTATATCAAGAGATTTAACTATTCATAGATCCTATAATTTGGTGAATAGGTGGAAATTATCTTGTGTAAATATAATTTAAGGGTTTGGTATCATTTCCATATATTTTAGTATGAATTTTGAGGGATTGTGTTTGATTCAAGGGTCTAAATGAAATAAAGGCCTTAAGAGTGACCTATTTTTGGGTTAAACGGTGATATAAAGACAAATTTGGGCCTTAAAAATAGAAGGAGAGATGTAACTAGGAAAAGGGTGTTTGCAAATATAATTATATTCTCTTAACTTGACCATACTGCTCTATACCCTACATAAATGCCTTCATAAAGGCTATAATAATAGTGGATAAAGTAGATAGAGTTACCCAAACTAAGATAGGAATGATATGGGGTTGATTGATGGTTTTTATAATTCAATAAGATTAGAATGAACATAAAGAGATTCATGAGAATCAAATAATAATCAGAGCAATTTTTGAATCAGTGAAAGTGTCAAAGAACCCTTGTAGGTCTGGAAAGAAAGAAAACTTGTTTAGTAGAATTTAAAATTGAATGTATAAGAGGTGAATGAATTATATTTTTTATAGATCAATGTTATGCACAAGACAATATTACCAGATGAACCTCAAAACATTGAGGGTTGAATGTACTAGAAGGTCACTAGTAAAGAAGGGACAAGCCATTGCCAAGAAGTTATTCATGAACAAGTACAAAATGAGATATTATTGTTGTGGAATCCCTACATAATTTGGTATCAAATCCAAAGAATTGTAAAGATAAACATATGTTTTGAGTTTTGTATTGATTTTACTTGTGTATATCTTTTGTTGAGATTATCTAAGGTATTGTATGAAAAGGTTACATTTAGATTGTTATAATATTGCTAATGAGTGTACAGGTATAAGAGAGAAAGAGAGGTATAAATGTTATAAGTTTGTGGAAAATACCTTAATACAAGAGGTTTGGAGAGAGAAGGAGGTGTGTTGGTGAGAGATCATAAGAGGAAAGGTCAAGATAAGAGCTTGAAGAAATAAGAAAGTTACCAAGTGAAGGTCAATAGGATAAGTGAGAAGGCTTGTCAAAATGAGAGATAGCTACATGAGAGAGACCTTGGAGAGATAAAAAAATAATTAAAAGAAGATGAAGGGCTTGAAACAAGAAGGTTTCCATAAAGAGGAGGTGGATATGAGTGAAATTTCTAAGTTGAAGGTAGTGTTGGCAAAGTTGGAGCAAGCTTTGCTTGAGATTAAGCACAAGTTTTCAGTTAGGATTAACACAAGAGTGAAATGGCCTCTCAAAGACATCATGAAGAAGAGGAAAAGATAAAAATATATGGGTAGATTGAAGAAAAAAATGAGAGAGTTAAGCAAGCAACCAAAAAAAAGAAAAAAGATGCAAATAAGCCTCATGTTTTACAATCTAATGATTCCTTGGTATGTTTTAATGTAGGTTTAATAAGTGAGGAAGAGAATGAGATAGTTTGGCTAATATATAGGCTCAAGAAAAAAGAGGAAGAGGCATATGACCAAGTGGTGTTCATGAGGAACCAAGATGAAGAAGATACTTAAGGTAGAGTCATGTTGATGGAATAAGAACAAGCAAGTCATTCATAGTGGAATCAAGATAGCATGAAGAATGAAGAGATCCTTACTCAAAAGGATGAAAGTGAAGCCAAAGGAGCAATTGGATAGAAAAATAAATAATGGTATGAGGCATATTCAAGTTTATATGAGTATTTGAAAAAAGAATATGGTTTTGATCCTCATCAATGTATAGATAAATGGTTAAGGAGGTTATAAACGAGAGCATATAATTATCGAATGTAGTAATGGTGTCTAAGATAAGGACATTAATTAAGGAAATAAGAAGTCAAACACATTAAATAACTCTATATGAATAAGTTGTAGTTTTTGAGGTTTGAGAGTAAGTTGTAAATGATGGAGAAAACATGTAAAGAAGAGAGCAAGGTACATTCGTGGCTGATGCAAAAAATATGATTGAAGCATATAGATCACATGAAGGTGCTTGGGAGTAAGAACAAGTCATGATAAAAGATGAGAGCTGGATAATGCCTCAAAGGAATAAAAAATAACATGTTTTATTTAATGAATTGTATCTTGCAAGTATAGCTTGGAGGAAGATGATAAGAGGCAAGAGAAGATACTAGTGTGGCTCAAGAGAGCATGCACATGTGCAAGAGAGGTTGGTTGTAGTAGTAGACAAAGGTAAACAAGGCCTAAAAATTTCAAGTAGGCTTTGGGATCCAGGAGGCCATGCAATGGTCATCAAATTTCAACAAGTACAAAAAATCATGAAGCCATTATTTATAACTTTTACGAATTTTTTTTCTTTTCCCCTTGGTAGTATGATGCAGGGGCATCTCTAAAAGGCCTTAAATTTTGGATTTCATAGCTATTATAAGTCCTATAAAGTTATTTTATCATTTATAAGAAGTTTATAAGTCATTAAGATTTGATTTATGGTTTAAAGGGGATTTTCCCACCATTATGTAAGTTTGAAAATTTAAAATTCTTGTAACAATATTGGATCCTTTATCCTTCGTAAAAGAGTTCTAACTATAGTGTAGTTTCTTGGGAATATTGAAAGGATCCATATAATCTTAAGTACATGTTTAATTCATCTAGTTAGTCATTATGATAATGTGTTAGTGGTTGTGTTTGTCAAACTCTCCTCAATGTACTTGAGGGAGTTGCAAGTTGGTTTAGGTAGTAATTAATTTCAAATACTTCTATATGTATAAATTATTGTGAATGATGAGTGTTTAGAGGTATTTTATGGGGTTATATTAAATAGAGAAATATATATTAACATAAATAAAAAATAACAAGAAACGCTTCTTGATATTCAATAACAAATACATATTTTTTCATGTTGAATTGTAGTATTCAAGGATGAGAGTTGTTTCTTTGATTGTGAAACAAGACTCTATAAAAGAGTTTAAGAATGTTCATCTATTGGTAGGATTTCATTACAAAGTGAATTATATTCTCTTTTGTTGAATAACTTATAAAAAAATGAATTAAAGATATTATATATCTATGTTTTGTGTTCTAACAAGAAATAAGTGGCAGCGTGAATACAAATATAGGTATATGAGTTAATAAAGGAGAGAAATTGAGCTACAAGAATATGGTGAAACATGTAACATCAAATTACAAAAGGTTTAATAATACATTCATACTAATATTTGTTAAAAGTTCTTGTTTTCATTTTATTGCCTATTTTTTGTGTGTTGTACCCTATTTCATGATAAACTTGGGTGCATATTCCAAAGTGACTAGGATTACATGAAGACTTGGTAAAGTTTGAAATTGATTGGGTATGTGATTTTTTTACAGTATTGAAAGTTCTTATGTTGATCCAAAATTAATTGAAACCCAATTTATAAAAGGTGCTTAGACTTCATCTAGCATGTGTGTTTCCACTCAATAGTTTTCAAAAATACACCAAAAATTGAGTGGATGCCTATATAAAAGATTATATGAATTAGAAAATGTGAGGGTAGAGTTTTAGAGGTATTGAAACCAATTAAAATGTTTTATATCTTTCACGAAGCCTAGAAATAATAGATGTGGAGTATAGGGTACCAATTTTGTAGGGTTCGTAGTCAATGCATCATTTTGTAAATTTTGTAGATAAAAGTGCCATCGGTAGTAAGTAGTCATTAATAAGGGTAAATAAATATTTTTTAGAGACTAATAAACCCTCATTTTGGTGTATAATTAATTTTGGAAAAAAAAATTCAAATAGATCCTTCTCAAATCCATATAGGCTTGTTGATCAACACAGTCAAACCATATACAAGGTGGTAGATGTGAATAGTAAGTAGATTGAAAAGGAAGGTTGTGTGAAGCACCATTTTCATAGAATATGAATTTTAAACTCATTTAATAACCTTATGAGTTTTTTATTTTTTTTTAAACATATATATTTTGTACTAAGTGATCAAAGTCTATGTTTTTAACCCACAGGTTACAAAAAAATTGAGAACTATAGTGGAATATAGGAGCATAAAATAGGTAAGTATTGTTATACAAGATAT
Source organism: Torreya grandis (assembly GCA_037957365.1). Taxonomy (NCBI): domain Eukaryota; kingdom Viridiplantae; phylum Streptophyta; class Pinopsida; order Cupressales; family Taxaceae; genus Torreya; species Torreya grandis. The sequence goes on along the minus strand of JARHVA010008931.1, from coordinate 371,497 downwards.
GTAATAATGTTATGGAGGTCATAAAACCTCTAAGAAATTTTTAAACAATTTAAAATGAGTGAAAACTTGAAATTTACCCTTCTCAGCTCTTATTATCCTATGCATTACCCTATCTAGGGGTTCTACAAAAAAAATAAGTATATAGAAAGATTTAATTGTTCATAAATCATGTAATTTGGTGGATATGTGGGAATTATAATTTTTAAATAGATTATAAGGGTTTGGTATCATTTTTTACATTTTTTAAAATAAATTTAGAGGGTTTGTGTTCAATATAGGGGTCTAAATGAACTAAAGGCCTTAATAGTGACCTATTTTTAGGTTAAAGGGTGATCTAAAGGCATAGTTTGGCCTTAAAAATAATGAGAGAGATGTAACTAACAAAAAGGTGTCTAAAGATATAATTACATTCTCTTAAATCAATTGTAATGATCTATACCCTACATAAATGCCTTTAAAAAGGCTACAAAAATAGTGGATGAAGTAGATAGAGTTGTCAAAACTAAGATAGGAAGGATAAGGGTTGATTGATGGTTTTAAGAATTAAATAAGATTGGAAAGAACATAAAGAGAGTCATGAGAATCAAATAATACCCAGAGAAATTTTTGAATTAGTGAAAGTGTCAAAAAACCCTTGTATGTCCAAACAGAAAGAAAACTTGTTTAGTAGAAGTCAAAATTAAATGTAAAAGACGTGAATGAATTTTATTTGTTATATATTAATGTTATGCTAAAGATAATATTATTAGACACACCTTAAAACATTACAAGATGAATGTGCCAAAATGCCACTAGTAAAGAATGGACAAGCCATTGTCAAGAAGTAGTTCATTGAATAACTAAAAAATGAGATATTGCTTTTGTGGAATCTCTACATCATTCTATGTTATGTTTTCTAAAAAGAAACAAGTGGCAAAGTGAGTGTAAATCTAGGTATATGAGTTGATAAAGGAGATAAATTAAGGTATGAGAAATTGGTGGCACATGTAATAAAAAATTACAAAGAGATTGAAAAGAACTTCATATTAATATTTGGAAAAATTTCTTATTTTCATTTTGTTTCCTATTTTCTATATGTTGTACCCTATTTCATGACAATGCTGAGTGCATATTCCAAAGTGACTAGGATTGCATGGAGACATGGTAGGGTTTGTAATTTATTGGGTAAGTGTTTATTTTTTATTACAATATTAAAAGTCCTTGAGTGGATACATTATTATTTGAAACCCAATTTATAAAAGGTGCTCAGACTTCATGTATCCTGTGTGTTTCCACTCAGTAGTGTTCAAAACTACACCAAGAATTGAGTGGATGCATATATAAAAGATTATATGAATTGGAAAATATAAAGGTAGAATGTGAAAATGTATTTAAACCAAGTAAAATGTTTGATATCTTTCACAAAGCCTAGAATTAATATATGTGGAGTATAACATTACCTAATTTATAGGGTTCACAATTAAGACATCATTTTATACATTTTCAAAAAAAGATTTCCATAGGTAGTAAGTAGTGATTAAAAATGGTAAATAAATAATGTTAAGATATTTATCAACCGTTGATTTGGTGTATAATTCTTTTTGGAAAAAAATAATTTTAAGAGACCCTCCTTGTGTCCATACCTCCATGTTGATCAACGCAGTCAAACCAAATACAAGGTGGTAGACATGAACAACAAGTAGATTAAAAAGGAATATTAGTTAAAACATAATTTTGAATGTAATATAAATTTATAACTCATTTAAAACCCTTACGAGTTTATATTTTTTTTAAAACATATATCTCTTGTACTAAGTGATCAAAGTCTATGTTTCTAACCCACAAATTACAAAAAATCTATGAACTACAGTAGAACAGATGAGAGTAGGACATATAATTATTGATTTTACAAGACATGGAATAGTGTTATAGAGGTCATACAACCTATATTAAATATTTAAACACTTCTAAATCGGTGAAAACTTGAAATTTACCCTTCTTGGCTCTTATTGTCTAGTGTATGACCCTCTCCAGGCTTTCTACACAAAAAGAAGTATATAAGGAGATTTAACCATTAAAAAATCTTATAATTTGGTGTATAGTTGGAAATTATAATTTGTAAATATATTATAAGGGTTTGGTATAATTTTCATACATTTTTTTACAAATTTAGACAGTCTATGTTCAATAAAGGGGTCCAAATGAACTAAAGGCCTTAATAATGACCTAGTTGTAGTTTAAAGAGTAATCTAAAGATAGATTTGGGCCTTAAACATTTAGGGAGAGGTGTAAATATGAAAAGGGTGTTTAAATATATATTTATATTCTCTTAACTTGACTATCTTGATTCGTAGCCTACATAAATGCCTTAAAAAAGGCTACAATAATAGTGGATAAAGTATACCGAGTTGCCAAAACTAAGATAAAAAGGATGAGGAGTTGATAGATGGTTTTAGGAATCTAATATGATTCAAAATAACATAAAGAGAGTCATGATAATAAAAGAATACTTAGAGTGATTTTTTCATCATTGAAAGTTTTAAAGAACCCTTGTATGTCTAACAAAATGACAACTTGTTTAGTAGAAATCAAAATTGAATGTAAAAGAGCTAAATGAATTATATTTGTTATAGATCAATGTTATGATCTAGACAATATTATCAGATGAACCTTAGAACATTTCAAGATGAGTGTACTAGAAGGTCACTAGTAAATAATGGACAAGCCATTTCCAAGAAGTGATTCATTGAATAAGTATAAAATGAGAGATGTTCTTTGTGGAATATCTGCATCAATTTTAATCATTACTATCTTTCTTATACCTCTTGATTATCCCTCTTATTCAATACATTATCTATGACCTCCATGTTTAAATACTCATGCTTGAAGTTCCTTATTGAGTAGTGTGATCAGATTCATTCGTAATTTAGTTCTTATTACATGAAAGTCAAGTAGAGGGTGTTAATTTTATGCATCACCTCCCTAGTTTACTTTACTTTCAGATATCTTACCCTTTTTATTTGAAATAAATAGGTCTAATATTAATTTATGGTGATAGCATCAAGTGATATATCCTTATATATATATTCACCTCATTGATTAGGCCACCCACATCCTAGAGGTGTCTCCATGCTATCACTAAAGTTAGGAGGTTCGAATAACCTCCTCAAGGGTGCAAATTTTATTGATAATAGTTCTCACCTACCTGATGGGAAAGGAGACTTCATCCATTAGATAGTGATTGGTGTACTCTTGAATTAATCAACCTTTGGAGGCATGAACACAAACACCAATGGTGACTCTAAGTTAATTCAAGTGGTTTTAGTAGCCTAGGTATAATTTTGAACAATTTGTCTTTCATTTTTTCCTTCCTCATGAGCTTTCAATGTTAATTTTGTTGTTGAATTTTGTTTTTCTCAAGTGGGTGAGTGATGTCAAACTTATGATGATCCTTGTTAGTAATTTATCAACTCTTATTATTAGCATATTGATCCTTATCATCCCCATATTAAGTCATATCATCCTTGTTATCAAGTGTTTTATCCTCCATCCCAAGCTTGTCCACCTTGATATTTATCTATCCAAGCTTGTTATTAGTCCTATATTCCACCTATCACCCCATGTCCACCTCCTTTGTGGCCCATCATATTCATCTTTCTAATCAACCTTGTTAAGAACACGTTATTCCTAGTATACATAGTCACATTTCTAATAAGTCTATCTCAAGCTTAAAAAAATATCTTTTAGTATATTAAAGGCATGTGATAGATCTTGATAGACAAAGGGAGTATGGTTTAAGTGTTCCTAGTCATCTCACTCAGAATGTGATAAACTCATTGTAGTTGATTAAGAGAGAGTGGTCACCTATTGGGAAGGTTAACCAACAAAGACTCACTAATGACATGTGGGAAATAGGTGGCCTAATTCACTACATAGAGGACAAGTCAATGGTTCATTAGGGGAAAAGTGTTCAGTGGTATTAGCCTAATGTGCTTCCTCCTACTCCACCTCAGTGCTCTTTTAATCCACCCATTCTTCCTCAAAGTACTTATTCAAGTGAATTCAAAAATATCCCAAGGAATTCACACATTCCTCAGGTCTTCACATCATGTAAGTCAATCCATGAGATTATCCTAAAGAGGAAAGACGTTATTGTTGATAATATTGAAGATCAAGACAAATAAGAATTGTAGTGTTTGATTACTACTTGGAGGGAAAATAATTAATCTATCTTTCCTCAAAACTCCATCCACCTTCCTCAAGAACACCCAAAAGGTCCTTTAAGATTCCAAGTTTGAATCAAGTGGTGAAGTCATGGGATAAATATAATGGAACAAGATTAGATTGGGAGATTGAGACCAAAGAATAACCTTTGACCATTCAATCCCTACCCACCACTACATAACAGCCTAAAGCTTACCCATCTTGTAAGACAATTCAAGAAAAAATCCAAAGCAAGAAATAAATCCTTTTTGAGAAGTTCAAAGAACCTAAAACATTCCCAACATTGAAGTCAATTCAAGAGAGTTTTAAAATGAAGATGTAAGTTCTTATGGAGAAAATAATTTCAAGGTTTAAAAGGATGAATTGGTGAATGGAAGGAAGATAGTGATAATCTCATTGATCAGTAGAACCCAAATATTTTTTTTGAGGTAGATCAATCCCTTATTGAGGAAGAACATGTTCTATGGGAGGTCAAAGAATAAATTCAAATTACAAATGTAATTAAGCATCAAAAAGTCTATGAGGATGATATTTCAAGTTTATATGATGAGGAGGTCATCATTGGAATACCAATTGGTTAGGAGAGATGCAAATCAATATTTTTAGATGAAGAGAAAGAAAAATTTGATGAGTTGGAAGTGTTGGAATCATAGGTAGGTATTCAAAGTGATATAAATGATCAAGTGGACCATTCACATTGGCAACAATTTAATGTTGTTGATTAGGTTCAGGATTACTATCCAACAGTGTGTGAGATGGAAACAAAGTATGAGGAGGTTGGATTTACTAGTGTATACACATAATATTTTCGAACTTTTATCACTTACTAAGACTTTGTATCTTATATGAACCCATTGAGTATCAATCTTTCTAAATGCATTACTTAAGGGGTGCATTAGGAAAGGGGTGGGTAGACCATTGGTGTTTCTCAAGATTGTTGTCCCTTTTTCAACTTATTATCTACACACTTGTCTCTTGAAAACCTTATCCCTAAGCCTATTATTCTATCTTGCACACTCTACAGTAATTTGCCACCTTTTATCCTCATTTTCCTAACCTTAGGACTTTTTAAACTGTTAGTTATACTAGGTTGACAGGGTTGGCCATGTACAGTTTTGGGTAAAATTCACTTAGGGTTTAGGTTGGCTCTTGGCCGACCTAGACCATGACCTAGTGAATTTTTATCCAAACTTATGCTAGCTCTACTGGGTCGACCCTATAGGCTAAATTTTTTGGAAGGGATTAGGGTTAAATCCACCTATATATATACAAGTTCACTTCACCATTATTTAGAGAAGAGAAGTAATAGCTATTATGCATTTGCTTATCAACCATTCTCCTTGAGGAACAAGTTTAAGGTTACTTTCTTTGGAGATACATATATTATCTTATGGAGAAGTATTTTGTATGCATTGATATGTTGTGTAACCTAGAGCTGATTTATCCTTTTCATCATTACATATCACAACAACCTCTTATGAAGCACCTTGGCCAAAAGAGAGATTGAGGCTTGATGGGTTCATCTTCAAAGGTAAGTATTCATAAATTTGTTCCTCTTTTGTAAGAGTATATAGATATATATTTTTACTTCTCTTCCATATATTATGATTATGTATACATTGACATGAGTATATGTCTCTTATGCATGTTTAATTTTACTATTTCTAACCCCCACTTTGTGATACAAGATTTGGTGAGCACTAAACTAGATTTGCTTTATTTGTTATTAGTTTAGTGAGATATCAAAAAATATTACTCATTCAGGGGTATTGCATGATGGTTCTTGATTAGAGGCTTTAAAACCCTCCATATCATAGTGTATTGTGGTAGGAGATCCACTAATCAGGTCTAGTAGATCCCTATATTGGTCATGTTGTTGATATCTAATGTGTCCCCAATTAAAACTATATGGTATGATCTATCTTCTTCAAGTTAGGACTGATTTATAGACATGATGCATTTTTTATTGCATGCATTATAGTGAAACTAATGTGAATCTAATCCTTGCAGGTTTTATTTCATATTTTTCATTATTTTATCATTTTATTTTTATATATTTGTGATACCAGGAAGATAGTGGTGATATAGTTCTAACTTCTATGTGTAGGTTTAACATAAAGTCTCATCAATACAAATTTATTATTTTTGTGCTATTTTTTCATCAAGTACAAGCTATTAGGTTGACTCTGCCAACATAATATAGTTTTTTCATCAGGATCAAACTACTAAGTTCACTCTATCAACATAGTACACTTTCAGATTATTAAGTTGACTATGTCAACACATTATAATTTTAGACTTATAAATCATAATAATATGTCAACCCTATTGACTCTATATATTTCTTGACTTCTTGAAAACATACTCGATCGAACCTATCAACATAGTACATTTTTATAGGTTTTTAGAAAATAGGAAATTGCAAAGCTAGGTCAACTCAGTTGACCTAGTTGGCATAATTTGTAAGTACAAATTAGGGTACTTCAACAATAATCACATTGTCCTCTCAATCATCTAACCCACAAAGGTTCCTTTTTATCCTTTTCTATAATTTTTTTTATTCATTATAGTTCTATTTTTCATAGTTTATAGTCTTTAAAATTGCCCCTGTATAGTCCATTAAATCAACTCTATCGATGTAGTTCAGTGTTTTATCTAGAAAACTAGGCCAACACTATTGACATAATTCTTTTTTAGACCCTTGATTTCATAGTACATAAGAGACATTTTCAACTCTATTATGTAATCTCTACATACACTATCATCTGAATTGAAACTATACTATGTTTAAAAGTTGTAATTAACACTTATATGCTAGTAATTATCTCACACTTTCATTTTTTGTTGCTTGCATTCTTATAATAGATCATATAGTCTCATTAGGTGGTTTTTAAATATACCATTTAATTTCAATATATTATCTTTTATGCACACATTATCAAATCACACAATCTTAAAATGCATTTTAAACAATTGTCTATCTAAGGCATACCTACTTAGATTTCATCACCAAGGGGGAAACTGACTTAGTTTTGTATCAAGTATAAACATGTCGTTAACTTTATATATTGGATAAAAACCTGCCACTCTTATCACTACATTGTGTGAAGTGAGAGGGTAGGCCCAAATACCAAGCCAATATCAATGCCAATATAGATCCCTTTCAACCCATATGTCTTTTAACCATCCTTAGATTGTTTTCTAGTTACATACTTACAACCTACTTCCTATTACATATAAAAATCATATTATAATAATCTAAAAATATTCAAGATGACCACTTAGCTTTTCCTTTTCAATTTTATTGCTTACTTTTTTCTCAATTGTATATTATATTGAAAAAAATTGCATTAGCTAGTGTTGGTCTAAGGTTTTGTGTTGTGTACCTAAATTAGATCAAACTCATTGACCTAATTGATTGTGTGTTTCCTTTCATTTCTTTATTTCAAAAGCACTTGCAAAATTGTTTTCCTATTTTAGTACGTAGTCATTCTACTTGACATAGTCTCTTATAGACTATTTATCTTTCCATTGTCTACTATACTAGGTTAATTCTATCAACTCCATACACATTTTTAGGATCTGTTTCTAGTACTAGGTTGACCATGTTGACTCTATAAACTTTTTAGCCTATATTTCTAGTACTAGGTTGACTCTAAAGACTTTTTTTAGCCTTTATTTCTAGTACTTAGTCGACCCTATTGACTATGTATAGCTTTTGGATCCAATTTTATATATTATATTGACTGAATCAACTTTATTAAATTTTTTGTCACTTCCTATTTCCTTGTCTTTACATCACTCTTTCCTTTCTTAGTCCTTCTCCTTGAACATGAATACCTTATTTGAAGGAAACACTGAGTTGAATTCAATAGATATGATGAGTTTTACCAACCCTCCTAGGGTCTCTCATAAGTAGAGTATGGATCCTCTCTTGTATGATATTAATATTCATATATCCACTTGTACAATGAACTATGGGACCCTTCCTCATTCTTCTTCACTACGCAATCCTCTCTTCTCACTTTAAGATAAACCCAAATTATATTATACCCCTAAAATTCTCTTCATTATCTTTGAATTTCCTCAACATCGAGGAAAGGATCCTTATACCATTTACCATCTCATGATCAGTTGTCAAATTGAAGAGTCTCATTCAACTTCTCCCATATTTTCACATGAATATGGGGGTAATAGTTTCTTTGATTCTCAACATCTTCCCTCTATTATGACCCCTTATCATACCATGGCCTCCAATTCTTTAACTTAGTCTACCTCCATCCTAATATCTTCACTAACATGGAAGTTTCTACATCTAATGGGCCTTTTCTAAGACCCATTCTACTCAACTCTTCCACTAGTGCATCATTTTCTACCCAAGGTAATCATTATTCTAGTGATTCCTCTTCTCATCCCTTTACTAGTCCAATTTTTTCCACATAAGAAAGTTTTTCCACTAGTGCCTCACATTCTAACAGTTTCTCTCAAGCTCCTACCAACACCAATAGTCTTAACTAAGGCACTACTTCAAACTCTAATGCTTCAAATAATGCTAACAATGTTAATCAAACCCATCTAGTTTTATTATTATTTCTTAGTAAAATGAATGCTTTTCAAGATCATAATACAAATCAAATGATGAGACTACAAAATCACTGTCTCCATCTTCAAACTCACCCTAAACCAATGCCTTGGGGCATACATAATCAAAATGTTCCCCCACCTCCTTTTCAATATTCCCATTATAATCACATCCCTCAACCTCCTCTTATCAACAATATAATTAAACATCTTCAAAATAATCCTCTTACAACTCAAATTTCTAATATTGATATAGGAAGTATCAACCCTACCATTTCTTACAATGGATTAATTAATCTTACTCTTCATTTAAAAACAATTATAAATCTATATAAAGACTAGTTCAAATTGAATATCTTTGATGTTACTAATCTCTTAGCCAATACCCTTATACATGATGGTTTATATTGGTATAAGAAAATTAAAACTAATTCTATTACTAGTCTAGAAGATTTAGTAAATACTCTAGTTCAAGAGTTCTAAACTAGTGATCATGCTAAGAATTCCTTGGCACATTTTATCAATTGTAAGAAACTTGAAAACCAAACTACCTAAGATTTTGTTAAATGATGAAAGAAATTTTAAAATAAATGTGAACATAATATGGATGATGATAACCTTTTTCATCTATTTACCAATGCTCTTTTTCCCAAGTTGTAATATCATGTCTACTCTCTCTCTCTCTCTCTCTCTCTCTCTCTCTCTCTCTCTCTCTCTCTCTCTCTCTCTCTCTCTCTCTCTCTCTCTCTCTCTCTCTCTCTCTCTCTCTCTCTCTCTCTCTCTCCATGTACTTTAGAGGAGGCCATTGACCAAGAAAAACATCAAGATTTAGTTATGCATCAGTTTGAGCCACCCAAACCTTCTACATGTACTTGTGTCTTAATAACAATAATAATCATGATAATAATGACGGTATCATGGAATCTTATGAAACCATTCACACTATTCAATTTGTTCCTAATCAATCTTCAAAACTAGCTCCCCCTTCTCAAAAATACACCAATCCTCATTTTTATTCAATGAATAACATCAATGTTTACAAACCCTTATCCTCAATGGAATTAATAAAATTTATACCTAGGCCTCTATCATTTGAACTTGACCCCACTCATCCTATCAAATCTTGGTATGATCCCAAAAAGTTTTATAGTTGGGGTCATTCTCATGAGAGATGTAGGCAACTTCAAAATTTGGTTATGGATTTTCTTCTCAGTCCTAATTTTGACCATGATTATATAATTTATAATTCCAACAATCCTTTGACATTACTTTCAAATCCAACAAAACTAATACTAAATCTCAAGATTTGAATAAAGCTAATGCTCATTTCACCATCTATAAAAACCCTCTTCCAAATCACCAATACAAGCCCACCCCTTCTGAAAAGAATGTAGAAAGTATTTTTGACCCAACTATTAAAGATAATATGTTTAATATGACTAATATGTGAAGGGAATCTTATTTCATTGATCCTCAACCTATCTAAACCCATCCATTATCTCATACATTTTGTGTTGTCCAAGATTCTTCTTCAACTAACCTATTTGAGTTGGGGAAATATGAACTTATAATTTTGATGTCCTGATTCCCACTCTTCCCTTATATAACACTTCTCATTATATTTCTATCATCCCTCTATCTTATTTACCTAACACTAATGACAATCAAGCCTCCATTAACAATTCCTCTAATGATTCTCAAAACCAACCTGTACCAACTTGTTTAACTTCTAAACATAGTTTATAAACTTGTTCTAAACATTCTCCTTCTTATCAACACAAATTCCTATTCTATTTGGATCTTCCTTCTGAGGACCTCCTTAAACACTATGCACCTATTTCTAACATCCTTCTTATGGGTTATGATGAGTGGGATCCCTTCATGAAACTCCATAATATCCCATCCCAAATTCCATTTATTGAGCTTATGAATACCTATTTGAATCATCAAAATCATCTTATGCAACTCTTATTTGAAATGAGCATCCCTCATCCTCTCCTATTAGGATGTGAAGTAACCTTATATAGATTTAAAGATGACATATGACAATAATGTGAAGAGATGTTCATCCATGTTGATGAAATAATGGACACTTATCTTTCCTTAAGATTTCCCATCACTTCTATGATTACTAATGAGATTTTTATTCATGTGCATGTTCCTCATCGATTCATTAGTGTCCAAATTAGCAATATCCAATTTAAACATGCCTTGATTGATGAGGGTTCCAGCACCTATGTTGCCTCTCTAAATTTTATCTAAACCCTTGGATATTCTAAATACAATCTCAAGTCCACATGTATCACATGTCTAGAATATGAGAAGGAAAATGCCTCCTTTAGGTTGTGTGTGGATTCACATTACTATCCCACCTGTCACCGTTCATGTGAAGATGATGATATTTAACTTTCTTTTATCCTATAACATCTTGATTGGTAGGCCATGGACTCAGTGTATGAGAAAATTTTATTCTTCTACCTTCTAATACATTAAATTACCTCATAATGGAGTTATATATAGGATTCAAGGTGACACTAACCCTTATAATTTCAAACAATTCCAGGACCATGATGTCTTCAAGATTCTTACTCTTGAACCTTTTCCTAGTGTTCCATTCCATGAGTCTCAATGATTCAATTTTCCTATCAATTCCAATCATGGTTATAATGGTAATCCTAAACTCATTGGGAATATTATCCCTAACCTCCTAGATTTCAATGATGATGAACATGATGAGATCAACCTAAATATTAAAAAAATTGATCTCTCACCTCATATCATCTCTCAGCTTCCTACTTCTTTACAGTCTCATTCTCATAAACCACCTTGTGATGATATCATCATTGTCTTGACTAAGACTCGACATTCCATTCATCACACCTCATTTGATGTCAATGTCATCCCCACTTACATTATTGATCTTCATACACCTAACTATGATGATGGTTATACCTTAGATGATCCATTCTTAGGTGGTCTTATTCAAGCCTGTGAATTAATATTATTCAATATCATTCCTCTTTGATTCAATATTGTTGTGAATATTCCCATATTCCATCATATATAATTCCTTATTTTAGTATATTTACTCTCTATTATAGGGTATAGATAATGTGGAAACCTCCAATTTTGAATAACCATGTAGGAGTATGCTTCTAGATCATGTTATGACTAGGCCTTACCACTTTACTAGGTATCCTGACCCCTATAGCCTACTTATCCTAAGATGTTTGCAACCATCCCTAGGACTTATATATACCCCACACCTCTCTTAGTATAACCCACTTTGGATCCCATTATTTCTCTCACTTTTGTGAAGTTTAGCCCTACTTCTGATGCCCTCACAACTTCCATCAAGCTTAGTCTAGTCCCTTCACCAATACCACCTTCCCTTGGTGATGGTTTACTTGCTTTACCACATATGGATTTAATTGAAAAAAATGGGTTTATGATCCCTACCAAACTCCTTATTCTTAATTTACACCTCCTCCTATGAGTACCTCTAGTAATCCCACTCATAGGCATATATGTTGCTTTCACAGCATATATAATCATTCATCTATGCATTATCATACGTTATGATAATATATTGATACTACACATCCTTTTATCCCTTGGTCATTATAAAAGGCCATACCTCCTATAAAATTACTTCCTAAGTATATTGTTAAGTATGGAGAGGAGTATTGTCTTTATCACCAATATGGTACCCATTACACCGTTCATTGCCACATCTTCAACAACACCTTAAATATCATATCTTAACTATTCCCAAACCTTCTATCATTCCTCCCTTAGGTCATTCCTGCAATAAGTCTCCCCCTTATTCTCCTATAGTTCCATATCCTATGGTTATATCACCTCCTATGGTACCTTCATCACCACTTATTCCTCCACCCATGAATCCCTCACGTGTGGCCCTTCATTCACCTATGGAACCTTTCCCATAAGTGATCCCTTCATCTCCTATAGATTTCACTCCCATGAATTATTCTAAGCTTCCTTTTCTTGATATCCCTCCTCAGCATGATCCATCTACCATTCCTACCTTTTCTATTAAGGAGGTTAGATGTGAAGTGTTTTCCCAATTTTCATAGAAGATAGTTGAGACATTAACTCCAATTTGACTCTAACAACATGGAGATTTAATATATGTTCTAGATAATGTTTATGGGTAGATATATTTGTACTTATAAACACATGCATGGTATTCTTACATTTTCATTTAGATTTGACGTGTGATCCAATATTATTTTATTTATTTGTTATATCATTTGACATTGTGTCAAATTCTTATTTATCTTACATGGTGACTTTTATTTCACACTTTACATTGCTTATTATGTCATTTATGTTTACTTATGAATGTCTACTTTATCATTTCCTTCTTTTTCTTCTTGAGTTTCTTTCCTAAAAACTCCCTTGTTTTCTTTTCATGATTTTTTTTTCTCTTATCTCTATAAACACAGATAATTGTTATTGTGACTTGGTTATCTAAACCTTGATCACTTTAGTCAATCTTTCTATACCATGTGATTAGTTAGAAAATAATTCATCTCATTATTCTCTACTATTACCAGTTCACTTTAAATCTCCTTTCTTTCCTTTATTCCTTTCTAAAAACTAAGCATATACATGGTTGAAACTTGAGATAAAAGTTTGGTTTATTGTTAAGTCTAAGTGTCGTAGTCAGTCTTGTCTTTGGTTACTTAGCTTCCTTTAACCAAAACCTATAGCTCATTCATGTGTATCACTCTATCTATCATTATTGGTCATTCCAAATCTATATGGAGGAGGAATCTTAAAAATCCTTAAAAATATACAAAACCCAATTCATTTAATAAAAGGAACTGATCTAAAAAGTCAAAAACATTCAAAATTATTAAAAGTTATATCACACTAAAAGATGTGATTCAAATCACATCTTCTTATTCTATTCAAAGATCAAACTCCATTGTTGGAATCATAATAGAATCAAGGTCCATTGGGGTGTAGTAGGGAAGTAGATTAGAAAAGGAGAATAACAAAATCTTTTAGTGCTACATACTTTCTCATGCAAGTACCCAATATTCATAGTAGACCAATAGCTTTGTAAGGAATCCTGAGGAACAGGAAACATGTCATGGGAAGGTAGATCCATTTCAATTTTCTTATATCAATATACCTTCATGAGTTGATCTTAGTAGCATGATTATTTGCCTACACAACTTTTTGTCTATATCAAACTAGTTTCCTTTGTACATTGATGGTCACTAGTCACTTAGTGTCTTTTCATGTTATTAGTATACCACTTGTCTCATAAGATTTATCATAAGATGCCTAAGTTATGTTTTTCACATTCCTTCTTTCACTCCCTAAATTCCTCATATTTACTCTTGAGAAATATTTCTTTGTTTATTGATCACTCTCCTAGGATTTCATTTGTGAGTTTCATTGTAAGACCATGGCTAAGACCTGGCCTTCCTCACAAATTACCACAATTTCACATTTGTATTACCAACATCTCTTATTACTAGATTTTCACATTTATTCCACCTCATTGGTGTTACTTTTATTATTTGCATTGTAAGACCATGGATAAGACCTAGCCTTTCTCACAAAAATTTTAAATAATCTAAGTTACAATCAAAATTACATGTGTCAAATATGAGATAAGATGTGATCAATCATGAATTTACACATCATTGACATTCTTACCAACTTGATTCAGTATGTTTTACATTTAATTCATTTTTATCTCACTTTTATTATCTTATTTTTTGATTGCATGTAAGAATCCAACCATTTCTTGAATCTTTCATACTTCCCAGCTTGAATTAGTGTGATAAATTTAAGACCAATTTTTCCAATTTTATTTCTCTCTTATACTTTCCAATGAGATTTAGTATGATTGAATAACTTAATTGATTAGTTTTTATACCATTTTTTATTTTATGTGTTTCCTACTTTATTACATTACTTTCGTACTTCCCAATGTGATTTAGTGTGACTTTACTTATTTTAATCGGGTGCCAATTTTTATCTTAGTCTAAAAATATTTTTTTTACCATATTGATTACAACCCTTTGGTTCTCTATACTTAGTCATTTTATTGTTATTACACATTTCCCAACATGAAATAGTGTGTAGTACATTTTTTATTGATTATATTTTACCAAATCCTTTATTTCCTATTTATTTTTAACCATTAATGTGTCTTAAATAATGATAGAAAAGAAATCATAACTCATATATTTATTATATAATATACAAAAAACCACTAAATACATGTGTTAGAAAGAAATATATTCAAGCAACCACAGCCATAATGCAAACACATAAAATCATTGTCCAACTACCAAAATCAAACATTTATATATATCATGAGTTTTTGATACAATGTAAAAAAATACATAGCTCCAACTCTATGGTTGGCCCCCATCATTCCTATCTTTTGGCCTAGAGATGTTACCCATAGATGCCTCAGTCTAACTCCTCCAAACAAAACACTATAAAGAGGTTGTCCAAGATCTCAATCCTAATACCTATACTTATAGTGGATCCACATGGTCCTATACCTATCCCAATGAGGTCAAGGTTTCTTGTTGTGCTACTCTCTCTTGGGCCTATACTTATCCCATTTGTGTTATAGTAGCTAGATACGTGCCTATTTCACAAGCCAAAACCTACCATGCATATACCTCTCCTACACCCACCCCTATCAGTGGATGCATCCATTCTTTATGTCACTTATAATCATCTCATAGCCTCTTGTGCTAGTCTGGACCAACTTACCAAAGCTGGGGCAAATGGTACCATGTGATCTTCTAGTGTGGCAAGGTCGTATGGCATCAGTACATCATCTAAGATATCATGGAGTGATCCTGTCACTAGGGACTCCCATCTAGTCTCCACATTCTCTATAGAATCTAAAAAATACCAACTAGATAGATATTATATCCCTAATATATCTCAAAATATATCTATCTATAATCTATCTCAAATAAAATTAAGCAAAATTTAACCAAATTTTATTACTTGGCTGTGTGTTGCCTACCACCATGTCATCATCTACATGACCTCCGAGCATGATCCACACATCAGTGCATCCTCAAAGAGCATCATTTATAGGTTTCCACCCGAAAGTAAATCTTAGATTCACTACTTGTGCCCAACTCATGCTATGACTAAGTGGTCTCTCTATTGCCCAACTCTATCTTAGCATACTTGATGAGTCATTTGGGATGAGTACCATCTTTGTTCTCTCCTATTGCCAATTCCTCTATCAATGATACACTTAAGGTGGTCATTGATCCTCTTGATATTATGTTGGTATTAATACCTATAACACTCTTACATCATCATATATCTCTTCTCTCTCAATTTCCCATCATGCCTAACTTGTCCATGGTCTCTCACGATGTGGTTTTATCATTAGCCTAGAAATTAGTGGCCCTAATACTTGTCTCCCCTTTAGATCTCTCACATGTATGGCCCAAAATGTTGGCACCACTATCAGTGCCACTAGGTGATAAATTCACATCTAACCTGGTACAGGTGTCACTAGATGTGGCTCCATCCACAAAGTATAGTGATTACTAATCTCTATCTATGCCAATGTTGGTGTCACTATTTCTTAGCTTGGCCACATCATAGCAATGAGCCCATAATAATTTCATATAATGTCTTCTCACCTAACTATATATAGTGTTATCACAAGGGGCACAACCATTAACTACTTAATCTTGTCACAACCTTTGTACTTGAGGTAACATGTCATCAACCACATGGGGTAACACAACTAGCTTATACATAAGGAACCTCTCATAAATCCATGTGATAAATAATATAATAGTCCCTATCAACTTATACCCTTTTGATAACATTGCATACATGTCATGTACAAGCTATACATAGATGATAGATCCTAAATCATATAACACCCATGCTCCAATATCATCTAGCATAAGGCTATCATAAATAGTTATACCTTGCCATCTAACTTGTGACATAACACCCATGCTATGACAAGTCCTATCGCCACCTTTTAGATCTCTAGAATCTATAAGTTATAAATGTCAAACAAACTAATTCTTAATCTGGGGTATATCATCTCTGAACTTGTCACCCATATGGCTAACACTCTACTTTCTTCCTCACCATTTGGTACTCCCATGACCATAGGTATACCTATTATAAGTAGTCAAAAGATAGCATGGATTTAATCTAAGTTGATACCCACCTCAATATTATCTCCCTCCACCTCCCACCTAAATGTATTAGTTAACCATTCCCAGGCTCCCAAGAATATGACTTGTAAATATGAACTCAGTGAACCTCCTAAACCTATTGTAATCAGTTTTGATCAATCCTCAATAAAAAATCACTATAAAATATCTAGGAGCCATGCTATGTCTAATAAGTGACAAAATCTAGGATGTCCCTGCAACCATAAAATAACAAAATATGTATTAGAACCTCCATGTCATTTATAATCAAAACACATTCTTTTAAAAATTTAAATTAAATTAAGCCTAATTTTCTTTAATTTATTTATTATTTCAATTCACCCTATTTTTTAGACTAATTGACCCTTATATCCCTTAGTCAGCCATTATTGGCCTTTCTAGCATTCTTTTGGCCTATTTCTTACATTTTCAAACTATTCCGGTCACTTAGTCAAATACTAGGTTAACCAAAATTTCCTTATTTTGACTAGGTTGACTTAACAAATGAAGTTGACCATTTAAAATTTCCCCTATTTGTACTAAGTTGGTAGAGTGTATTTTTATACTAGGTTGGTAGTCATGTACTATGTTGGTATTCTATAAAACACACTAGGTCGGTACATACCTACTAGGTTGACAACGTGGATTTTTTAAAAATTTAGCCTATTAGCTTGACTAGGTTGACCTAGTTATTTTTACCTGTTAGAGTCTTACATTTTCATTAATAAATGATTTCTAGTAGTTATTACTCTGATCCCTTCAAAATCATTTCTCTACTTTGTTTTTCCTACCTGTAGCAACATTTTTTGGGTTCATTTTGATTCTTGGAATTGCTTTAAAATAAAAATTTCTAAAACTCACTTAAATTCAATAAAATATTTAAAAACAAGTTTGAGATTCTTAGTTACCTACCTGTGTTGCATGTGTTATTGCCACTGGGAGTCCCTCTCATCTCACTTATCATATCTTCACCATCCTAACTCATTTTATCTCTCAGTGCCCTTTTTATCGCACCCACTAGTCAAAAATAACAAATGACTTCCCTTTTCACCTTATTTAAACATACTTTTCAAAATTTACAACCCTTCAAATATTTTTTGTTAGATTCCTTATTTTACACATATCTTTATTTTTACTACTATGTTTCTCAAAACATAAAGTGTTCTGGAATCATGATGATGTAAAAAAACTATTTTCCACTACTATATGCTTATCTTCCAAAAGTTTAGATTTTTGGCTATTTTTTGCACTAATCTCTATAGGTTTGCCTAATTTTCTTCACATTTGATGCCTTCATATCTCTCACCGTCTACTAATTTATCTACAACACTATGGTAAGTAAAGGTATGTTTTTCCCAATTATGTCCTTCCATTTATCATATTTAATCCTTACTATACTTTACTTACCACCAACGTTATGTGTTATCATGTTTTATTCCTAAAGCACCATCCCATGTTGGACTTACATGACACATGATGAGCTTTGAGTGGGGCATATGTATAAACACAATATTTTTAAACATTTATCACTTATTGATACTTTGTATCTTGATGGAACCCATCGATTCTCAACTTTCTAAGTGCATGCCTTAAGGGTTACACTTATAAAGGGGTGGGTGGACCATTGGTGCTTCGTAGGATTATTGTCCCTTTTTCCACTTTTTATCTACACACTTGTCTCTTGAAAACATTATCCCTAAGCTTATTTTTTTGTCTTTCATACTCTCCAATCATTTAACACATTTTATCCTCCTTTACCTAACCTTAGCCCCTTTTTGAGTATCTATTATACTAGGTTGACTGGGTTGACAATATATTATTTTGGGTAAAATTCACTTAGGGTCTATGTTGGCTCTTGGCCAACCTATCCCATGACCTAGTGAATTTTTGTGTAAAATTATGCTAGGTCAATTGGGTAAACCATATTAGTTGAAAATTTTAGAAGGGATTAGGGTTAAATCCACCTATATATAAAAGTTCATTTCTCCATTATTTAGAGAAGAGGATGAGAAGTAAGAGCTATTGCATTTGTCTTATCCACCATTCTAATTGAGTATCAAGATTAAGGTTTTATACTTTCTTTGGAGATACAAATCTTATCTTGTGGATAACTATTTTGGATGCATTGATATGTTGTGTAGCCTAGAGTTGATTTATCCTTGTCATCCTTACATACCACAACATCTTGAGAATCACCTAGGCTAAGGGAGAGATTGAGGCTAAATGGGTTCAACTTTAAAGGTAAGTATTCCTAACTTTGATCCTCCTTTGTAAGAGTAGATAGATATTCATTTCTACTTCTCTTTCATGATTTAGGATTTTGTATACATTGATTTGAGTATATGTCTCTTATGCACATTTAATTTTATTGTTTCTAACCCCCCCTTTGTGCCACAAGATTTGGTGAGCACTAGATTAGATTTTATTTACTTATTATTCTAGTGAGATATAACAAAATAAGATTCCTTTATGGTTATCTCATGATTCTACTTGACTAAAGGCTTTGAAACCCTCCCTAACATAGTATATTATGGTAAGAACCCCAGTAATTAGGTCTAGATGATCCCCATATTGTTCATGTTCCCAATTATCTAATGTGTCCCCAATTAGAAGTGTTTGGTATGATTTATCTTCTCCATGTTTGGATTGATTTGTAAACATGATGTATTTCTAATTGCATACACTTAGTGAACTAATAGTTTATGAGGATCAATCCAAACATTTAAAGGATTCAGTTCAATCCAATCAAGATGACTACAAATTGATTTTGTAAATTATCCAAATAAACTAAAAGTTTATAGACCTCAAGAAAAGGTAAATTTATGATTTGAACTTCCTTGTTACCTTCAAGTTGATGAAACTCTTCCTTGTTGTAATGAGGATTTTTATGAAACACAAGAAGACCTAATTAATTTGTAATCTAATGAAAGGAAGTTTGAAAACTTGTTTGAGGTAATTGATTCAAGTTTATCTCTTTTAGAAAGAGAGTATAGGATACTTAACATAGAAGAAGGAAACTTTGTCAAGTAAATCAATATGCAAGAAATAGTTAGTCCTCTAATTTTAACATTCTAAGAGGTACTTCCAATTAATGATGACTTGTTTAATGTTTTTAAGAAGGATATCAACCTATCAATAATTTTTAGACTTTTGTTCAATTTTGAAAGATGAAATAAACCTTTATTATCCTCAACATCTCAAATAAAAGGAATTTATACTTGTTTAAGATAATTCTACAAGAAAGATACAAGAAATATGTTTATTAATTTAGTTTGATGGACTAGCTCTTGAAGAGAAAAATATTTTTGATGTGGTGGATTTTGATCAGGTCTACATCACCACAATAACATGTCCTGTCAACTACTTATCCTAGTTTGAAGATAAGAAGGAAGAGCCATTTCCTATCATGTTCATTTTAGAACATGAAGATGAGATTAAACATGTTCAAGATCAGTCCAAACATACATCCATGATAATTAATTTTTTAATCAAGATGGAAGAGGTGTACAAGGTTGATTATTAAGGAGAATAGAATGTCAATATCAGTATGCAATTTCCTCCTTCCCATTATCTCATGGCTACCATCATGTTTGTTAGTCACATGAGTTTGGTGAAGAAAGGTAGCTACTTTTCACTCCCATTCAATGGTTTTGTTTAAATTTGTCTCATGTTGTTAGAGTAGGTTAGTTTAGGGTAGATTAGTTTCTTTTTGTCTTTTTATTCCTATAAGTTCTTTTCAAAATAGTGTTTTATCTTTTTTTCATGTTGTGTGTGACTTGTTTTGGTGTGTTTTCCTCTTTTCTTGTTATGTTGGTGAAGGCAATCAAAAATTTTAGTTATTTAAATTGGTTTGTAGTCAAGTGTCAAGGTCAATAATGGTCTTATGTTGAGTTAATATGTCTCCATAGACTAATGGATGGACTAGGCAACCATTCTAAGGTGCATAAAAGGTATGAAATCCTAGGAGGTCACCAAATATGTTAGTAAAAAATTATCTACCGTGAATAAGAGTCATTTGAAAATTTAATGAAATTGATCTTAAATTTGTTGATAACCATTACAAGGGCTTTGTATTGGTCATTAATTATATATTTTGGTAGTTAATGTGTCTCCCTTGGTAGCTTACAAAGTCATTTAGGATGGTATAGTTGGAAATTGAGTCAAGGTAGGTTGTCTTGTCATCAAGTGGTCATTCTTTATGGTCTTTATTTTTTGTTTATCATTTCTTAAGGTAAGTTTAACAAAGTTAAGGTAAGTTGGAAATCAAGTCAATGTAGAGTCATGCCTAAGGAAACAATGTGGTAACCCTACAAGGAATAAAAATGGACAAAAGTTGATCAAATTTGTCAAGGAAGTAGACCTAATAGGTTGATCACATTATTTCTAAGGCTATTTCAAGAGTTTAAGGTAATTTTGATAATATTAAGTCATTTTGTTACTTTAGTCTTATTATACTTGTTAGTGATAAAGATGACACTTAATAGTAAAAAACAAATATAGGTGTTTTGTCCTTATAAAATAGATGTTTTGAGTTGTCTAAAACCTATGTGATGACATCATGTTATACTTTATTATACACATTCCTCAAATGTCTTTCATAATTGATTTTTAACATTGTAAGTCCTTTTGTAATTTTCATACATCATTTTAAAATGCATAAATGAAGGGGTTTTGAGAGAGATATAGGAAAACAAGGGTGTGAAGCATTTTGTAACTCTCTTCCACATCTTTACAGGTTAAGGGAAGATGAAAATTTATCTAGTTCACCATCTCTAGTAGTTCTAAAGGGTATAATAGTAAAATTTTTGAGAAAAAAATGCTTTTTGAGGTCTTGTGTATAAGGCTTTTGATGGTCGAAAAGGTAAAAAATCTCCTAGAGATAGACACATACATGAAAAAAGTTGAGATGTAGAGCCAAAAAGTGCATAAACCCACTCCATCTCTCAATGGACCTTCTTGGTAGCATGAAAAGAGAAACATGTTTTCACTTGGTACTTTTAGGAGAGAGAAATTTGGGAGCTTAGATTTTTCACATAGGAGGGACCTTAATTACCTTCCACTTTATGGAATTTTTTGGCTAGTTAATCTCCTTAACTTTATGAATAATTCCTAATAAATTAAAGACCAAAATAAAGAGTCAAAACCTTGCCTAGGTTAATTTTCAGCAAGTACTAAGTTTTGAGATTAGATGGATGTGAGATAATGAATTAAAATGTCCTCTTAAACTTTCATTGATCCTTGTAATATAATATTCTCTCATGTTTCTTCATGATCAATTTTTTTGTGTTGTCAAATAATCTAGTTTTGATGGTTGGCTCAAGATAGTTTGATTCTAAGAGCTATGAGTTGTTTTGAATGTATTCAATATAATAAATGAGATGTCTAAAAGTTGATACAATAAATTAAATAAATATTAACCACAAAAAAACATAATTGAGTCCATGATCAGAGGGAGGGAGAGAGAGAGAGAGAGAGAGAGAGAGAGAGAGAGAGAGAGAGAGAGAGAGAGAGAGAGAGAGAGAGAGAGAGAGAGAGAGAGAGAGAGAGAGAGAGAGAGAGAGAGAGAGAGAGAGAGAGAGAGAGAGAGAGAGAGAGAGAGAGAGAGAGAGAGAGAAGAGGAGAGAGAGAGAGAGAGAGAGAGTTTTGCATATACAGTTGGATTGTGTGAACCTACAAATATGGCTAAGAGATATCTTATCAAGAAAAAGTTTTATTTTCATTATCCATATTATATAAATTAAATGACCATATTAAAGAAATATTTAATTCCATCTTCATGGGTGACAATATTTACTCTCATAGTTTCAATATTTCTTCTCCTTTAGGCTCAATCCAAAGGAGTTCTATGAAGCTACAGGTCTACAGACTTGTATGTCACCATTGGTGACATACTTGTTTATAGAACATGAATATATTATTTAAAAAAAAATGATAGTTTACTTGATTTATTTTCAATAAATATCTATAATATTGATGTTTTAACCTCTTCAAGTTTATTGTGAGTAAATGAGTTGCAATGCAATACCAATCCATGTTATCAATTATAGGCATACCTCTACTAGAATGTGACAGTCATGACACCGTGTTGGTATTAAAATTCAATTTATTTGGTTCTAAAAATATTTATAAAATACCCTTTCTTTTCCATGTAAATTCAGTTCTTATTTCACCTATCATTAAAAGGAATTGTACAAATAAGGGGGACTATGTAACTCAATGTGACTATGTAATCTTCAAATGGTGGATAGTGAAAATTCCATGTGTTTTCACATGTCACATAAAACCTATGAATTATATATATAATATTAAATATAATTTTCCATCCAAAATTATTAACCATCATCAATTTGTTAAACAAAAGAGGACAAGGTAGGGAAGAATCGAGATTTTGCCCAAATAAACACCTACAAGCCTCTAACAAGTAGTGGGGTTAAAAGTCATGATTATTGATGGATGCTTGAAATTTTGGTGATAAGGAGGCAAAAATGGTTGTGAATGAGATGTTTCAGCACCAATAATTCATTAAAAGGGTTCATTTAGCCTATATATCACGATCCTAACAAACCTATAGTCACACAGTCTAAATTAACACATACAAGCCTGCCCATATGAAGATGCATTTTATGAGTTATATGAAGGATTTTAAGTGAAAGAAATGATGAAATATTATAATTATGGATATTATAATATTTTTAATAAGTATAAATGTGGAAAAAAACATACAAATGGTAAATATTCACACTACAGTCAAGACAAGCCTAAAACACTACCTATAGGCATGTCATAAGAGAATAGAATAAAATAAGAGTATATGAAGTGAATAAATGTATAAAAGGCATAAAAATGGTAAATAAAAACATATATATAGAATTATAATCATTTAAGAAACATCAAATTTCCAATAAAAAGGATGATTCTTAGACTTCATTCATGCAGACCTTGTTAACACCTTCAGGCAGGGTTTTATTGAGTTGGAGAAAAAATGTTAACCATTCCTTGAAACCATGAATATGGATAAATAAATAGGTTTTTATATTGTATTACTAAATTTTGAAAATGTTTCATTGAGATCCACAATGATTAAGATCAGTGAAAGTTCCTAAAATGTCTAATTAGGCCTAGTAGGTTTGAATGAGCATAATGTGTTTGAAACATGCAGAAACATGCATGTTTTGAGTGTTTGGTAAATTGAAGAGAAAAAAAGGATGAGTAATAAGTATTTAAAGAACTCAATTAAGTTTGGATCCACTAGGAAATAAATATATCATGGGAAAATGCCTACTAGGGTCAACCAAACATGACTGTGTAGAAACCCTTGCATAAGGCTCAAGGCAGGTTTTAAAGTTTTGAAAGGGTAAAATAATTGATATAAGAATTTTTATACTTTATAAGATGTGAAAAAAACACCAAGGAAACGTTTTTAATCTAAACCAAAAATTTTGATGCATATTCTTGCCCAAAAACCCTCTTTGAATACACAATCATACTCATATGGTCATGAAAGCCAGTTTCAGGCACGTGGGAATTTGCATGAGAAGCTACATGAAATATTGAACTAATTTATGGATATGGAATGGGTTTCTTCTCATTTTTTTTGTAATTATTTTTTTCTTCTATGTCCACAACTTTATGAATCATCCTCAAGACCTCAAATGCCCTTAAACCCTTGAATGTGACCCAATGGAAAAAATAAAGATTTCACAAACTCAAAATGGATTGTTATGACTTCTAGTACACTTAGATGAAATATACACACCTAATATCACTTTAATGAACAATCACTTGGCATGTGTGGGATAAATGTAAGGTTTTGAGGCCTATAAGCCTTCATAACAAGTGGAAGATGTTTCCTAGGCCAAGGTAGAGGTATTTTGGAAATTCCAAAGTAATTTTATATCTATTCATAGTGATAGTGTGTTTTTAAAGTGGATAATTGGGCCTATGAAAAGAAATATGATTAGTCTTGCACCAAGAAGATTGAATTACAGGTTTTTGGCAACATGAATAAGGTTAAAATTTATTTATGATTCACTCTAAAGATGGAAAGAACATGGAATTACCATAATATGGAATTTTAGAGATCAAGGATGCATGATCATAGATGATGCATGGAAAAAAATGGATTTATAACTCCTTCTATGCCAAGAATGAGTAGTTTCAAGTAAGGTTTATGATTCATCCTCGAAGGTGAAGGGTCGTTCTGTACCACCCTTGATGAATAAGAAGATCACATTAAGTTGAAACATGTTTAAGGAATTATTAAGACTTATTTTAAACATTTTTATTGATTTTAACTTGTTTTCCCAAAATATGACACTTATCATTGATCTTCGTATGACTTCTCTCTCTCCCTCCTCACTTTCTTCTTTATATGTAGCCTTGAATGGATTATTATGGATCCTTTATCTAACTATGATGAAGCCCTACTCACCTAAAGACTTTTAATATGCTTTTAAATGTTGAATAAATATGATTCTTACCTTATCTAATGCTTTCTACTAGTGTACTTGTGTAATTATTGATGAATGCTAGTGGTATTTATTTCACTCTCTCATTTATCCTCTCCTACTTGTTTACAAATATATTATCTTATTTCACATCACATCATGATTTTGGGGTGGATTTGAATAATTTGGAGGTGTATTTTAGTCGTTAGTGTCTTTATTGTACCTCTTGGTTATCCCTCCCATTCAATACATTATCTATGACCTCCATGTTGAAGTACCCATGCTTGAAGGTCCTTATTCAGTAGTGTGATCAGATTTAGGCCTAATTCATTTTATTAGTGCATGATAGTCAAGTATAGGGTGTTAAATTAGTGGATAACCTCCCTAGTTTAGTTTAATATCAACTCTCTTACCCTTTTCCTTAGAAATTAATAGGTCTAGTAGTAGTTCATGGTGATAACATAAAGGGAACTAGCCTTATCTAGACGTTCTCCTCACTGATTAGGCCACCCACGACCTAGAGGTATCTCCATGATATCACCAAAGTGAGGAGTATTAAACAAATTCCTCAAGTGTACAAATTTTTATGATTATAGTTAGGCCTCACAATATTTTTATGGTTATTTGTCAATGATTGCATCAAGTAATAGGAGGAATTAGAAGATGCAAATGATTGTTTCTATCCTATGGTGGACCAAAGTATTTTTTGAATGTATGACCTATGTATATTGGTAATGATGGTGACTTTGAGTTTATATTTTAGATAATGTGAAAAATTTAATAAAATTCTCCATTAACCAATCCTACTTTAACCCATATATTTATTGTTAACATGATTTATTATCCCTTGCATAGGAGCATAATTGAATCAAGTTGACTATCATTTTGGTCACATGTATTTATATATTTTCTCTAGTCATATTTAAAAACTACAATTATTAGTTTTTAAGGATTTAAGAATTTATTAATTATCCATTATTTCTAATAAATTTGTTACATACATATGTGTTGAGTCTTTAAAATGATTTTTTTCTTAGTAGGCATGAATGACAATGTCCTTGACATGAGAGAAAACTATTCTTTCTCTATAGGTTTTGCATATTTGATATTAGACAACAAATTTTTTAATTCTAATTGTTTTTCTATGCATCCTTATTGACAAAATTTTATTTCCAATGTTATAATAGTATCAAATGTGTGACATAACATATGACCAAAATACATATCTACATACTTTGAGATGTCATTTAAAAGTGGAATATTTCTTAATTTTCCAGCAAGTATCATTAAAAAACTACCAATGTTTTTGTTTTTATGGTGTGAAAAGGCTTCATGAAACCAATTATTTATATTACCAAGAATATTTGGTGTTACGAAGTTCATTTCATCTATGATAACATATTCAATGTATCTCATTTCCTCTTGAAAAAATATTAATACATGCCTATATAGTGGTTGCATTTCTCAGATAGTAATATGGAGGGATGAATTTACCATCAATGCATTGATGTTAAATGTTATAACACCCATTGGCGTTAGGCTAAGTAGGGGATATTTGCCTGTAGTTATAATAAAATTCATGCAATGTTTGATGCTTCTTATAAGGAATGATTTACCTATGCCTATAGTTCCCTTTATAATAATTTTGGGGGGATGGCTACTATTTTTTGGATTAATGCTTCTCAATTATGTTGAATCCATTTTTTTTTGTAGATGATAACCCTTGCATTTATGGGTCATTGGGCTATCATTATTTTTATCTTTGCATATATTTCCTACCAATCTATAAAATGTTGTGTTGATATGTGTAGGTTGAGTGGTACATCAAAATGAGTCCAATTATGTTTATTATCAAATTCATGGTGTCCCAATATTGTAATGTCATCTATGCCATTTTTCTGTATGGTGTGCATCCATGAGAGGACATCACATCCATTCATTTTTTTATCAGTAGCTTTGTATATCCCTATCACTTTTAGTTCTTTCATTGATGGAGTCAAGGGTGTTGTTGGATTCTACACATGTTCATTCAATATGCCATAGACCATAGGAATCTTTTAAATTTTCCCAATTTGAGACTATTTTTTCACTATTGAAACCAATGTTTGTACAATTTTTTTTGAGTGGTTTATAAATAAAGAGAACCACCTAATAAAAAAGATCAAATGAAAGAGAATAAATTGGGGTTTAGAAGAGAATCAGGGAGGCATTTAAATAATAACCTAAGTATAAATTTGTCTCCATTTTTTATTTTTTATCCTACTACTATAAGACCAAGTTTTTAATGCTTCACTAAATGTTATGATATCCAATAATATAGGGTGAGTGACATGTGATTGAATTAAATACAACTAGTTGTCCTTTGTTGATATGGTCTGCAAGACCTTCAAAAAGGTTTGTTTAGAAATGAACATGGTAATAAATGTTTGGATACAAACTATCAAAGGTATTATTTATAGCATCTGGCATGTTTCCTATGCACCTATGTCTTGATCAAGAATTTTTTAGATAAATATTGTTGTATGCACTCATTGATGGGATCTCTATTTTAAAAGTAAATGAAATTATAGTTAAAATATGGTGGTACATTTCATATTTCTTATCATCCTTAGCTGCACACTTTGCTACGTATTTGAGTAGAACATGGGGACAAAAAATTGGTTGGTAATCTATATTTACATGCCATATTAAGAGCATGCTTACATTGTAGATGTTGACTCTAACATCATTTTATATTGGGATATAAGTTTTATACCCTTGGTCATTGATGAACATGGTTGATGTTAGATATAATGGACATGGAAATTTATACCTACATTAGAAATCATTGCCTTTTATTTTTAGGCATGTTGACTCACTACATCTGGTGTGGCAATGTACATGATTCAAATCTCCTCATAATATTTAGCAAGATCAATAGAAAAAATATGATCGGTGCTAGGTAATCATGTGTCATCAAGATTTGAATGATGTATTATAGTATGTATTATTTCAATGTTGTGTGGATTCCATGCAACTACATGGTAGTCAAAGAATTTCTTACAAAACTGACTTAGATTGGATCATTCCAGTTCAATGTGTCTATGTTAGGTGTATTTTCTAACCATATTAAACCATGTAGGTGTGAAGACCATGTATTCTACCATTCTTACCTTTAAATAATCCACTAATATGATAATGAATGTTTTAAAGACTTTTGTAATATTTATTAAGTGTTTAAAAACAAAGTATGAGTAAAATACCTATACTAATATCTTTGTTGTGGAGATGTTTATGTAGAATTTATTCAAGGAAAAATGAAAATATGTATTGCATTTATGATGATACAATGTGTGGATTTATAATTATGTTTTGATTTACATATTAGGAATTGTTGTGTAGGTGGGATGCTGATGGTACTAACATGACTCTATGTAGATTTGGCCACCTATTGTCTGCTACACTTAGGTAAATAATATCATCAATTATCCCATTGTGTAATAATATCTATTAATTAATTCTTTACTTTGGACTAAAATGAACATGTGCCCCTAAGAAAAAACCTAAAATGCATTAGTTGATTTACAAAGCTTGAATTAGGCATTTTTTCTAGATGCCCATGAAGCTCTAAAATTTTAATTGGGGAAGTTATTTTCAAGATTTTTCTTGATTAAGACTATATATGTGGATTTTTTTGATGTCATATCATTAATTTCAATAAATAATATAAGAATCATGGATGTTTGCTAAATGGATTATCCTTATACCTAATCAAGTAAAAAGCATACTCATGTATTTTAACATGCTTAATATGGGGTTGTTGGTATATAAAAACACATAATATAGGAAAAGAGTAGGGAAAGCCATAGAAAATAAGCTTTAACTATTGTAATCATTGATGAGACACTTTCATATTATGGGCCAATAAATTATAGTCAGGTTGCATTTTTTAGTATTATTCACATAGTCCCTTATCTCATCAACCTCTCTTCATGTATTTTGAAGGGATGAAAAAAATATGTGAAATATAAGGATAGTGAGGTTTATGAGGTTTAGTTATGGTGTTATCTAAATTTTTAATATTGATGTTTGTTGACATAATGTCCACAATGGTGTAAGAGAGGAGTAAGGAGACATCGATGGTTCAGATGATAGGTCATCCAATGCATGTTGATCTAGATGGATGTTTGAATAGTATGGATCATTTTCTATTTTTTAGATTAGGTCATACATGACGCATAGTCCACTAATAGAGAAATCATATGTTTTGCTTTCATATCCAATTCTATTCAATACAAGGATTTCGATATTTTTATCTCTAAGAGATAGTTGCCTAATAATGGAAGAAATATCTTATGAGAAACTAATGGTGTGGTCACTATATTTTTATTTATAACCATGGGAATGTGCTACCTATAGTATTGGATTCACCTGATAAATAAGAATTTCATTTACTTATGTAATGTTTGAAAAAAGGGTAAGTTTTGTCCTAGGGTCCATGTTGTTGGCACTAGAAAACTAATTTTTGTTTTTAAGCATTGCAACACTGACAGGTGTGCTTTCCATTGTAATGTTTTGTTTGTATACATGTATATAGCTCATTGTAAGTGAGTCATGCATATTTTTAGGGTAGGGAATCTAGGCTCATGTGAAAGTGTTTATGGACATCTGTAATATCAACATCGGGCATAAAAAGCTGGTATTTGTTGTGTGTGTGTAGTATTAAAGGCATCAACATGTCTTAATATAATCATTTTGGGTTGTGTAACACAATCAATCCCACTTATTTATGTTGAAAATTTTCATGTATGACTATATAAATAATGGTAAGTAATTTAGATACATAGCTAATGTACATTTTGTGTTCATTTTTTGGTAGAGTTAGAATAATAAAGGCCCCACAAGTTGTGATTTGAAAGGAAACAACATTGCAAGCATATATTTATGAATATCAACATTTGAATGTTATATTCATGATTGGGTAGAAAAAAATATTGAGAATAGCATAATTTATACAAGTATAGTAAAAAACTAAAAAATACCATATATACAAATCATACATATTCAAACCAAAAAATGACATTTAGAGAAGTATATGTATCCAATTACATCAGGTCCATAATTAGTAAAGTTTGTTTTGCTAGTGCAGACTTATGTTTTCTTGCATCTATCAAAGTATAGTGAAATTATTCCTTATAATTATACAATTCCAATCATGTAGGCACAATGCAATGATACTTGAAAAAAAAATCTTTTTTACAACCTCTTAGTTATCATTGTGGGATGTTGATAGTTTGTGTAGATATTGGGTTGGGATATCCATGATTACATAAATGAAATCATCAAATGACATTTTACATATGTTCTCAATCATGTCTTATAATATGAAGTATAAAGTTTAATTATATGCATAATCATCTACATCAAGATTGAACTTTTGACAATGCCAACTTCTATTCTATTTTTGAACAAATTTATTTTACATTGTCTATTATTTAACACAGATAGATAGGTAGGATGGAAGAAATTATTCATTTTTATGTGAATGACTATAGTAGTTAACATAAATGTATTTAATTTCCCAAGAACACCTACTTTATTTATTTATGCTATTATTTTGTGTTGAGTAGTTCTCCTACTTAGTGATAAGTCTTGAAGTTTTTAGCCATTATCCTCAAACCATCATCATAGTTTATGTTCATCATGTACATTTAGATTAGAAAATAATGAGGTGTTTGATTTTGTTCCAATTAGTCTTCCACTATAAGTTTGAACCTTGTCCTTTTTTGATAGCATGAATTGGATGAGGCTAAGTGGTTTGATCACAGATTTTTACCAAAGTTTTCCTTCTTCCTCATAGACACCACCCGATAAGAATACCTCAATATCACAATTAAATCTATGTTGTAGAAACAACATCCTTTTCATAGTTGAATTCTCATTAGGTCACATTAAACTGGTAGTGGTGTTAACATAAATAACAAGATCTATGGTATCAATCTTTGTCCTTGTGATTCCATCTTGTATGTGATTTATTTATTTAAAATAAAATTTAAATAATTTAATATTCAGGATTCCTCTAAACAATTCTTTGACAAATGATGCCACACTAACCATGATTTCCCATGACCTCTTAGTATGGTTGTATTATTTGTTTGCATATTTTAGAGTTGATTTTGAAATAAAGCATATCTTCCTATCTTGAAATTAGTTGAATTAATGACATGCAGCATCTCTAAATGAAGTATCAATGATATAATCAGCCTCACTGTCAACAATGTTGAAGATAAATACCTATCTTGGACAATTGGCATTTGAGTATTTATGGACAATACCTTTTATTATCACTTTGACATATATA
Source organism: Torreya grandis (assembly GCA_037957365.1). Taxonomy (NCBI): domain Eukaryota; kingdom Viridiplantae; phylum Streptophyta; class Pinopsida; order Cupressales; family Taxaceae; genus Torreya; species Torreya grandis. Next base: position 339,719 of record JARHVA010008931.1, on the reverse strand, counting down.
TTCTAGTTATTTTTATAAGGATGTAAATATAGAATTTAAATGTCTAGCATTGTGTTTGTGCCTTCTCTTTCAGATGATGATGATGTTGACATTTCATTAACATCAAAATTTCCATGATTTCCATCACTGAAATTGTGTGTTACTAAATAAATGGAAATGTTGGATGTGATTATATGAAGTTTGGGAAGACCCTATATTTAAACCAAAATATGAAACTAAAATAAAATCCTTTGTTGTAAAAAATGGAAATAAATAAAAATAATGGATAAAGAATGAATGAATGGAAATAAATACATCTATCTAAGGAATATATGTTTTTTTGAATGTTGAAATAAGTAGTTAAATAAATGAATGATTTAACATTTTGTTTTAATAAATAGAAATAAATGATGATGATGATAATCATATTTAATTAAATTTATGTTTCATTGAAAATGATATCATCGATGGAAATATATTATATGTTCCATAATAACACTTTTGTAATGTAAGGGGGGAATACTATAGTACATTACATTAGTGTGGAATTTGCAGTATTCTATATAAATCTATACTCAATGTGATGTTACAAATTATGTGTACAGTGTAGTTATATTTTAGGTAGGTGCATAAATAAACATGAGTTAAATATATAATAATAATCTTAGTGTATCAAAACATAGATACAAATGAACAATTTAGTTTATTTTGATAGAAAATGTTTAATGTTGCATATTTTCTTGCTTTATTTGGGCAATGTGATTTAGATTTTTTATTGGGAATAGTGATGTCAATTCACATTAAATTTTGGATAGGCTCATACGTCAAATCATCATTAATTATGTCATAAATAAACTTGAACCCTCTTCAATATGTCTTTTTGTTGTTAATGCTTATAATGAAAACTACAAGAGGATTCACCATAAAAAACAATTCTAATACATTTTGATTTATAACTAGCATAGGAAGACATGGCATTCTATGGTTCACTATATGAATCACAAATTTCCTTCTCTTAAACATTATTTCATATTTTATTTATTTTATACCTAAATACCATGTGGGCATTTTTTTTGGTATGCTTAAACTATTTTTATTCCTATTTTAAAATACAATGCAAGTAATGAAGGAAAGGGTATGAGTTAAATAAATGTAAATATTTCATACAAATGTTATAAAATCATACATCATTTTGGTAATATCTATAAGAACAACATAAATTGAAAATGAGGGGAAAATGTGGGTACAAATAATATCAAATTATCCATAAAGAATGTGAGTAATACCCATGTCAAAAATAGTACAACAACATACTTATAATAATTTGAAATTATCTAACTCGAAGTTAATGTCCATATATAGGTATAAATGTGATGGGAATATTCTACAAAGTAGTAGATTCTATATATGTATAAATATAAAAATAGTAATGTGTTCATATTTTTTGTAAATTTGTTCAATTAGAAATATAGATATACATATGTGTGTGTGTGGGGGGGGTGCACATGTGCATGCATAAATAAATATATGTACATATGTATATATGTAAATGTATATGTGTAGGTGATTGTATATTTTTTAGAAAGGCACCTTTTTTTCCAAGGAGAACTTTCCATGTTGAATAATTCCAACTAATTTTAGATGTGGTGTGGTTGTTACATACAATTTGATTCATATCCAACATAGGACTATTGAAGCAATGAATTAGCAGTTATTTTAAAATGTTGAATGTTTTTCATTTTTGTTATAATATGTTGGTTGAATTAATTTTGAAAGGAAATTTTTAAAAAAGAGTGTGACATGATGGATGTAGTGATGAATGCCATGATAAAAATTAGTCCTATGTATGAATATTATGACAACATCATAGAGAGGAGGATAATGACATATTTGTAGCATAAGAGTATATTTGTAAAATTTGATGTACAAAAGAAAGTACAAAAACTACATTGTGTGAAGGGAATTATAAATGAGGGAAAATATATACATAAATTTGTTTCTTAAATATATGCAACCACATATATATTTACATTTGCATTGATGTACATATAAATATATACACAAACACATACATACATACATACATACATACATACATACATACATACATACATACATACATATATATATATATATATATATATATATATATATATATATATATATATATATATATATATATATATATATATATATATATATATATATATATATATATATATATATATATATATATATATATACATACATACAAATACATACTACTTACATACATATGTATGTACATACAAACATTTTCTTCGAGCAATACTGTTAATGTTGAATAATTCCTACTGAGTTTAGTTTGAGTGTACTAGATGCATATGATAAACCTTATAGACAACATTGAATTATTGAAGAAATGAAGTATAAATTATTATGAATGGTGGCATTTTTAAAAAATATTCTTAATGCAAAAAATATAAAATAGAATATAACAGGATGTACAAAGCAATGAGTGAAATGATGAAAAGGAGACTCTATTTAGGTTTAGTTTACCAAAGCTTATAATTTTAAATATATAGTGAAGTGAGTATATATGATGAGAATTGGACATATGTAAATGAATCTAAGTAATGAATTATTCATGCTTGTGGAAGGTCAAAATAGCATGGAAAGGTTATATTTATGGATTGAGTCTCCCCATACTTGTCTAAATGAATGATTCAAGATAAGAGTGTATCTAGTTGCATTGTATTGTGTAGAAGATTTTATAGACTAGACTAAATGGAAAATATAATTGAAGGATTTAAAAGTAAGATAGCATGATTGCATGAATGAGAATGTAGTTATAATAAGATGAAAATATATTTATAAAAGAGGTATTATGTAACAACGTACAATATATGATAAGATAGGCAGCACTAACAAAAAAATGATTTACTGACTAGTTGCCCCCCCCACGACGTTTGTCATATGCTTTTTTTCTTATAAATTTAAACATTATTTCATGTTCAAAATGTGTTGCATGAACCATTTCCACAATGTGTAGCACTACACAAGATTCATTATGATCTACGATGTGGTCATGAAAAAGAGGTTTTGATGTCATTTGTGATACATTATCACATGTAAGTGTTACATCAAATGAAAATAATTATATATGAGCTATAAAGTAACTATGAGCATAAAATGTGGGTGGAAATTTATAAATGGTCATTTTGTTTTTGGTACTCCCATATACACTAGGTGTTATGATACTTACAACATTAATAATAAAAGTTACAACATGATAGATGTTGTTTTGGGTACTTGTTGCTTTGTTCATTTCAATATCATTTGTAGTCAATGTATAAGTTTGAAAAGGCACACAAATTTATCCAATTTATGAGGTTGATGATTGATTCTGTATAAGATGTGTTTTATAGTTTTATTATTTAATACTCATTCAACATTGGATCCATCCTATGAAATCAAACACAATATTTTTTAAGAATACCATATACGTTAAATGTATACAAAATGTAGGGATTACATATAGGGGATCCCTCATTATCTTACCTTAAAAAAATTGTGTATAAATAGTCTAATGTCCAACTATGGACATTTTAGTATTATGGTTGAAAGCCAATCGCTACCCCCAACTCTTGGTATCTAACAAGTCACTTGTAAGCTTAGGTTTTGAATTATACAAGGGTTTGAATTGGTTTCCACAATAGTTAATAATATTTCAATGCACACAATTTGATAGGAAATTATTTGTAATACTCTATATGAAATGCTATTAAGGTAGCATTAAATACAATACAAAAAAAGAAATATTGAAGTGAGAACAATTATAGAAAAAAATAGAAAAAATAATAATTAAGTTTTCTAAAAGAGATTGGAAATCTAGTGAAAATAAAAATAGTTTATCATTAACATACTACTCATAATTTCTTAAAAATAAGGAAAAAATAATTAATTTTTTTGAATTAAAAAAATGAAGATGTTATTTATATTTATTTTTGTATTGTATATGTAAAATTAAAAATAAGGGTAGTAAACATACACAAAATACAATTGTTATTTATAACAAACACTTATATACTTAGTGCATGTTATTTAGAGGATGGTCTATAACTTAGACTCATAGTGGGTGACAAGCATACATTAACTCACTTTTTTAGAATTGGATTATTCAATCTAATATTAGCATTGAATTTCACAATTTGATTATTCATGGAAATATTATAATCAATTATGTTTCCTTGATATAATTATATGCATATTCATAGGGGTTAAATGTATTTTTAACTATATGTTATGGTATAATAATTATATAGCTAGCAGTTGTCATGAGGGTGAAAGTAACATGAGAAGGAATCATAGACATTGTCACGAACACATGGCATTGTATGGTGTAATGTACACTTTGGTTTTGCAGGTTGGAAACAATCATCAAATTTTGATTCACTATGTTATGAAAGGGTATTTCAATTTGAGTTGGGTGGTGATGATGAGGGTCAATGATAGGGTATTTTAGGATAAATTATACACTAAATGGCTCATATCACATGCATGCCCCAATTTTAGGACAATTGTTGGATTTACATGTCCTGTACACATAAAAATGGGTTTTGTATCATCCAAGGTGGTGGAATATTTTATTCACTATATTATGGAGTCTATCTTGTTTCTTTTAATATGGTTGATGTGAGTCTAAAATATTTTGAAAATTTTATGCCACATGGGTACATAAGGGTCACCATTGGTGACAGAGTTTGAATTCCATGCTAGAAGAGTTATTAGTTGATAGAAAATTTGGTCGATTGGTGATCGTTCCTAGATTTGTCTACAGATTTCTATATGGTGTTCATAACAAAACATTAAACTCAATTGAATGACAACATTGAATTAAAATATAAAGGTAAGCATCTACATTGTAATACCAAGCTTTGTAACAGATAACATGGGCACTGTTCTATACATGCTAACAATTCTAATAGCTATACATGGTAAACATATCATTATAGGTGTAACACACATGCATATATATCTGATAAGTATAATTAAATACTAATATAATTAAACATGATGCCTAATGGTCCATACGTTAGCATACTTTCAAATAGTAAAATTAAAAAAAAGTGTCACATTCTATCCATTCCAAATCAAATCAATCTTGGGTCTTTAGGAAGATTAATCCAATATTATTCATGGTTTTTTATTAATATTGTGTATTTAGGTATATATTTTTAATAAAAAATAATATTGCTAATGATATATCATATTATTATACAATGTATTTTAATTATGTATATTATATAATTATTTTACTGTAGTAATATATAATATTATAATAATATAGTATATATGATTGTAATATTATATGAGATCAATGGTAATATTGATTTACTCTCCCTTTTTTAACAAAACTTCTCTTTAAGAAAACAAAGTATTACATCCATGTCTATGATTAAATCATTATACAACTCTATGTCTAATGTGCAGCGTGAATCAACATTGCATTGAAATTGATGTTGGGAATAGACACTGGTGTCCTAGAATATATCTTATATGTCTAGAGAAATTAAGTAGGCTTAAGAACATATGTACCTGTAATTTAATGGATATCATGTAGTTCACCAAAGGGTATACAAAATAATATAATATTATATATAATATAATATTAGCTTCAATGAACATGTTATCATTTGGTAGAAAACCATATTTTAGATGATATCGTACCCTATAGGGCCCATATAATGTAACAAAACTAGATTCAAGGCAAATTTTAAATTTACATGATATGTGCCCATTATAATTTGGTGCACAACTTAAATGGTGGTGGCATACTTGATTAGGAATTTTATATTGTCAAGGGTGGATGAATTATTTTTGAGATATTATTTGATTACCAAAAATGCACACATACAAGGTTCTACTCAAATGAGTGATTCTTATATTAAATACCAACTATTTTATAAAAATATAGTATTTAATATAATATTTTAATAAATTTATTACAAATTACAACATTATATATAATATAATGATATTTGATATTGTTAAATATGACCCTATGATTTGGTTGTTTCATTTTAGCAATTCATTTTTTTGTGTATTGATGCATATGTTAACCCTATTCTCTGTGTAGGTGTGTCGAATCATATTTAAATCTAAGCTCATTCAATATGTTATAACTAACATGATTAGAATCTCAAATATTCCTCTCAAAATTATTTTCTTTGTCTACATTCTCCTTTCAAGAATTATTTACATAAAATTAAAACTTACTTTCAATACCTACAAGAAAAGGACGTGAGCCTTATTGAATTCTTCAGCATGGGCCCACATAGACAAACATAAGTTAAAATTTTTAGTTTTGAATCTCATTGTCTTATTTCCATATAATTGGGATTGAGGTGCTAACTTAATTCACACATCAAACATGAAACCCTATCACAATAAAATCAACACCATGATGTCATTCTCAACCCTTCATAATAATATACATCCAATCAAATAACCTACCAACTTGGGAGATTTTTACCTCTTTAAGATGGATGCAATTCATATAAATTCAATCATTGGCTTCAATATATACAATTTTTTATATGTATAAAAGTCATCTCAAATCCAAATAAATAAAGATGTAATATATCATGAAATCTATATGACACATTGCACTTGAAGGTTTGGAATTAGAATGTTGATGATTGTTGGAAAATATCATGATTAAATACAATATGGAAACAAATTTTCATCAAACAAATCACATTGTGCTTTATCACCTTGATGAATGGTTGAGAAAAATAAATCACAAATGGTTGGAGCATTCATAACTTCAATAATCACAACTATGTAAATGAGAATCAGCTATACTGGATTAGTAAAGTCAACAAGATCAAAGAAGCAAAAAGGTGTTTCACCAAGTTAATGAACCCAAGTTAAATGTAATGCAAAATTCATCAAGTTAAGTTCTCAAGATCTCCAGTAACCTTTGAACTCAACCTACCATTTTAACGTCAAGATTGAATCAATTACACATGTTAGCAAAAAAAACATTGGGGTCTCTTACTTTACAAATTTCTAGATCTTTAGCCCCACATCGACTGCGATGGATGTTTTTTCTATGTTTTATTAAAAATCTTTCATTTTGTAATGTGAAGATAGGTGATAGGACCTCCCCCCCCCACCCTTCCTTAAAAAAGGTGCCCCAACCACGTGCATTCACTAACTATCAAAGCAAAAGGAGTGATAAGGAGGAAAAACACCAACATCTTGGAGAAATAAGGAGACCCCAGCATTTTTTTGATGAGGTATGCTAATATATAACAACAATATTTAAATATTACATGATATTATGTATATTAATTATTAGATTATATTATTTTATACTATATGAGAAATTAGACTATAGCTAATTTTAAATGTGAAATGTACAATATATTTCAATACCTATTTACATATAATATTCCTGAAAAGGAAAAGATCCATGTAAACCCTTAACAATAGAACATAAACATATGTCAAGCTTCTCATAGAATGTTTGTTGACTTTCCTAGCTTTAAAAGAGATACATTGATGATGATGAGTTCTACACAAACATCACCAACACTAATCACCACTATGCCCACCCCACAACTCTGTTAATTATAAACCTAGATCTCAAAAGAAACTGATAAATTTTTGAATCAAATATTTAACTTTTCCTATTTGATTATTTCAACAAACCTATCATTAAGTCATTGTTTGAATGAAAGACACAAATATGTTACAACATAGAATTTGTAACTTAATTGTCTTGTCTGCATATAAGTGGAATTGTGGTGATGATTTGAGTCACATGACGAATATGGAGCCTTCCCATAATCAAATTACCATCATGATGTCATCCTGAACCTTTTATAATAGATATTGTATAATGATGTTGATTTGGGTCAGTTTTCAAATAGAGTAAATAGATCATCATTTTCTTCCTCATATGTAAGGTGTTATTCCACTAAGAAAACGTGTGTGGGGGAGTTTATGATTAGGCTTTTTTTTTAGGATTCATTACCTTGACAAGTACTTAGAGTTTGTCTTTGAGCCCAAAATAAAGGTAGTGGCACACTAAAGGATCAGAAGTTGTGGCAAGATTTGGATCAGGTTGAATAAAGCACATTTAGTTATTTTGCACCTTAATGAAACCTATTTAATCAATTCCTATTTGATTGGCCCAAGTAGAAACAAATATCTAATGAGAGGGGGATCTTTGGTCCCTACATCAGAATCATTAAAGAGGTTCAAGTGCATTGGGGTTTTTTTTGTGTTGTCCACAAAATGTGTCTAGGACTTGTGTTGTCCCTCTTACCTCCACAAAAAACTAATGTGTCTAAGTAAATTCAAGGATAATCCATGAAAAGGGAAATTTGTAATGTTTTTTACAAGTTTTGAGATTTGCTACCAGTATTAAATGTGGTAGCATTCGTGATTCTTGTGTTCAACATATGCACTCCCAGGTTCCCTTCCACTTAAAAAAGCAAAATTAAACCTAATGTTTTAGAAATAAACCTAACAACCATCCTTAACACTTCCACCATGTTGTTGACATTGTATCAACATTGTATCAATAGTATCACATGAAACACCTTGTCATTACCTCTCGTCATCACTACCCATTTCACTCAAAAGTATTTCACCACTTGAAAGTTATGTATGGCCTTGTTGTAATTTCTATATGAAATAATATATTTGGCAACATACATGAACATATGTTACGATAGATACTTTAGAATGTCAATTCCTTGTTTACATATCATTGGTATTGTAGTGCTAATTTGAGTTTAACATCAGATATAGATGCTTCTTAGAATCAAATGAATGTCATGTTGTCCTTGTCAACCCTTAATGATATTAAACATCCAATCAAATAACTTGCTAAGCTTTTATATGCACTGAAACCATAATGAAAACATCAAGATACACTCAAGAATCTCAATAACAAATTCCACCACATTACAAGATACAGACTTGTTTGTAATGGGTACAGGGTATGTAAATCCAAAAAAATCTCTCAAGTTTGTGAATGTGCATGATATGGTCTATTTGGTGTATGATATCAAAAGAAATACACTATCATTCTCGATCATCAATATCTACCTTTAATGATGGTTTGTAGTGGACTTTTTATGATATTCTCTCCCATAGAAGCAGATGATTGATTTCCTCTCATAGAATACCCATTTCTTTATATCATTTGGTTATCTCTAATCCAAGGTATTTTTTACTAGTTTTTCAACCTTGATCACCCATAATTAGACCAACCCTAACATATTAGGCTCCTCAACTAATGCATCTGAATGATTTAATAACTCACTGAGTTATCAAAATTTCTATATAGCACATACCATCTATCGCATGCCCATCCCCATGTATTGAAGACGTATGAGTGTCCATTTTGTAATGTAAACCTTTGAGAAAGGGTGAGCCAAGTTAGTAATAATATTTCATTCAAACCACTCCCAATTGGTCATGTAAACTACTATTTAAAACTATTAAGAATCTAAAGGGAATCACCAAAACCATGAGATGATGGGGGCACCTCCTACTAGATGACAAATAAACCAACTCTCCCTACCACCTAGGAATGAGTTAAAATTGACCACCTTTTCTCTCAATTGGTGTCCCCTCTACCATGGCATTCACATCAAGTATCACGAGCAATGTCCCCTTAAGCATCCATGTGGCATGCATTTTTCCAAATCTTTAGTACTCACTTCAACCACAATGAAAGAAACAAGATAAATTCCATGACCTTAATTTGTTACCCCCACATAAGCATCTTTGCATTGTTGATCCATTACACACATCAGAAGTTGAGTCTTTTCTCAATCAAATAGAAAACAGTCAATATGTAGATGCCAAGAAAAAATAGTGTGCACCAAGTGGTAAGCATGTTCTGAAAAAATAATGGCCTATGAGTGCTATGAAACACTCCTACGTAATAGAAATATAACTCATATCCTGATTGATTTGCGCAGTAGAATAACATTAAATGAACTTATTTTGACATCCAAATACATTACTGCATAGTATAAAAGTGGTGAAATATTTCAATGTGTGTTGGGTTTCGAATGATGTTTAACTATCGATTTACACTCTTTCATTTTATAAAGCCCCTCTTACCAATATAGAAACACACACACTCTCTCTTTATATATATATATATATATATATATATATATATATATATATATATATATATATATATATATATATATATATATATATATATATATATATATATATATATATATATATATATAAAGAGAGAGTGTGTGTGTTTCTATATTGGTAAGAGGGGCTTTATAAAATGAAAGAGTGTAAATCGATAGTTAAACATCATTCGAAACCCAACACACATTGAAATATTTCACCACTTTTATACTATGCAGTAATGTATTTGGATGTCAAAATAAGTTCATTATATATATATATATATATATATATATATATATATATATATATATATATATATATATATATATATACATACATACATACATACATACATACATACACATACATACATACACACATACACATACACATACACATACACATACACATACACATACACATACACATACACATATATATATATATATATACATATATATATATATATATACATATATATATATATATATACATATATATATATATATATACATATATATATATATATACATATACATATATATATACACATATACACATATACATATACATATACATATACACATACACATACACACACACACACACACACACACACACACACACACACACACACACACACACACACACACACAGATATATATATATATATATTCTCGTATGTTTAATTTTTGTGATTTTATTTTGTAAGTGTTTAGTTTTCAATTGTAGAGTATATTCTCCTTTTAAGGGTACGATGTGGGTTCCTCCTACTACATGAGAATTTAACCTACCAATTGCCCCTTCAACCTGTGGTCAATCACCAATTGATCCCGTTTGGTCTCAATCGATGACTCTTCCACGATGGCAATTAAATGGTAATTATTATAAGTATGACTTAATATTAAAAATAATAAATATATTAATTATTTCAATAATATACTATTATGCATCCATATGGCATGCACTTTTCAAAAAAATTGCTAGCCACTTCAACCACAACAAAAACAATAACATAAACTCCATAACCTCTATGTATTGCATCCAGCTCATTTGTAGTGGGTGTAGGGTAGGCAAATTCAACAACTACCCTAAAGTCGATGCAAATGAATGAATATGGGCCATTTGGTGTATGATATCAAATGGAATCCTTTCCTTGTCATTGTCCTTTAGTATCGCCACCCATTTCATTTTGAAATCTTCCACCACTTGCAAATTTAATAAAATATAAAATCTAAATACAATATAAAATATCATATAAAATCAAATTTACAATATAATATATATTATATTTTTTATATGTTAATATTATTTTTATTATATATTTTAATATTTTATTTTGATCTTATATTATATTATATTGTAATATTATCTTTTAATACCATATTTCAATATTGTATTTAATTTTTTTATAATTTAATATTAGAATTCATAATATATATATTTTTTAATATTAAAATATAACACTGAAATATATTATTCAAATATAATATTAAAATATATTACTACATCACTATATATATATATATATTTTTAATATTTATATTAATATTATATATTTTAACCAATATATATTTATATTATATTTTATTTTATTTTCGGGGGTTGATGAAGAGGATTACGACGGTGTTTCACTTAGGAATTTATTGTCGTGCACATACATGGTTTGTTATGCTTCCATTCCTTCCCATTCCAATTTTACGGCTTTTCCCCAAGTCTTCCCCTTGCCTCACCACTTTTTTCATTTTCTCCTCCATGGCTCTGGCCCCTCTAGCGCCAGCAGCTCCACCGGTGCCTCGACCAGCCCTGGAACCTCCACTGACACCTCCTCCAGCCTCGGAACCTCCGCTAGCACCTGCACCTCTGACAACCTCTTCCACCGACAACGACGCCACCACCGGCACCAACTCCTCCACCCAAACCACCCCCTGAACTGGCACCTTCACCAAGACCTCCCCCTACAACGTCACCAGCTCATCCACCGGATCCTACACCACGAAGGCCGCCACCGCCACCTTTGCTGAAACTGCCACCACCGTCGAGTCCTCCACCGCCACCTAAATTCTCTTTTTCATATGTTGTTCACCCGAGGTTTCTGACCTATGCCATAACCACTACACCCACAATACAACCATCTCAATCAATCCATAAATTTTCAGTTTCGAAGCCCTATTTTCCTTCACAGTAGATGTATTGCTCGATTTTACTTACAAACCTCGCCATTGGCACTTCCTTATATGATCAATCCAATGCAGTATGCATACAGTGAATTGCATTCAAGTTGCAGCATAACATGGCATTTAATTTCTCGACACATACCCACGTCGATTACGTTGCAATTTGGTGGTCCTCCATTATGGTATTGTTGTACGTTCGCATTGATTTCAACACGACATTTTACATCGCCACCCTATAGAGCATGCCCAATCGCAAGCGCCAAGCTTTTATTGTTCTAGGCTGTAGCAGTATCTCTCTGTCGAAGAAGGAAACAAATAATTCCCAACTTTCCGCCTTTATATCATAGCAATCTTTGGGCTGGCACAACTAAGAGGAGGGAAACCGTCGGTGGAGGAAGACTGTCGTATCGATGCCAGTTAGAACAGAAAAGAGGAAAAGGGTAATGCCTCCCCACGCGTCAAAATATGAACTAAGCGAAAAACGTTAGTTTTTCCGGTCAGATTTGAGACAAATCTAAGGATTCTCTCCCACATACAATGCTTCAGGTCTAAACATGCAGATCGGGTATTTTTATTGAACATTTTAACAATAAAAGGATATAAAATAATAAATAATTTTAAATATTTTATGTTTTTATAGTTTATATGTAGTAAATAAATGATTTTTGGTAATAAATGTATTTTTTTTAAATTAATTTCAATGTTTGGGATCATTTTTATTGATCTTTTATCACGAGGATAAATGATTAATGATTTAATAAATAATTTGTGCTTTCTTAAATATTGTAGTGGACAAATGATCACATGGGATATTAAATATGAGGGAAGTGGTTGCACCTCTTCTCTTTTCAATAGTAAGCATGTACCTCGCTAAGTGAAAGAGGAAAGAAAAATATAAAAACCTAAGAAATTTGAAAAATAATTAGCAAGCCCCAAATTAAAATTAAAATGGTTAGATGTTCAAAAATATTAATTGAAAGTGGTTCAAAACACGAGTAAAGATTTATGAAGCCACAAGTAAAATTAAATTACCTAATATAATAATATCAAGGTTGAAAAGGTTGGAAAAATATTAAAAGATTTAATTATTATGAAATTGGTTGGAGATTATGGCTAGAATTTTTTTGTTAGGACGAGTTCAACCAACCTAATCTAAAAGAATAACAAGGAAAACGAGTTTTTTATCACTAATTTTAATCAAGGTTAGAAAAAACTAAACTTAAAAAGTAGAACTAAAGCAAAAAACCTATCAAAGATCAAAAGAAGAAGGGAGCCTAGTTGAAGGGTTGTTGGCATGAATGTTTCATTAGGGTTGACTTCTCCATCATTTCTAGTCTGATATCTATCATGTGTTCCTTGATTCTGGTGCAGATGGACCTTCTTGTTTCCCCTATATAAGGGATGCCACAATAACAATCAACCCTGTAAACTCTGATGCATAGGCATAGGATATTTTGTTGACCTATTGTCAAAAACCATTTAGCTAGACTCCCTTCTTCTTTTGACCTTTGATAGTTTTTTGTTTTAGCTCTACTTTTTAAGTTTAGTTTTTTCTAACCTTAGTTAAAATTAGTAATAAAAAACCTTTTTTCCCTTGTTTTTATTTTAGATGAGGTTGGTTGAACTCTCATCCTAACAAAAAAATTCTAACCATAATCTCTAACCAATTTCATAATTATTAAATCTATTAATAATTTTCCAATCTTTTAAACCTTGAGAGTATTTTATTAGGCAATTTAATTTTACTTGTGGATTTTTAAAATTTTACCTACATTTTGAACCACTTCCCATTAATATTCTTGAACACCCAACCACTTTAATTTTAATTTTGAGCTAGTTAATTATTTTTCAAACTTTGTAGGTTTTTATATTTTTCTTTCCTATGCTATATGTTCAATCATTAATCCTTTGTTGTGCTATTGAAAGATCAGTGGGAGTGATTTCAAATGTTGAGGTTAATAAAAAAAGATACAATTTTTACAAAAAATCATTTATTTACAATAAATATTTTTTCTATAAAAAGTTGTGTTTGGTTTTGAAGATCCACATATTTTGGTAATAAACCATTATCTTTTTATGAAAAAATAAATTTTTATGGAAAAAAGTGTTTTGGTTATGAAGATTGACATATTTAGAATCCGCTACTATGATCATTTATTAGGAAAGAAACATATGTGAAAAGAACAAAACATTGCATCTTAAAAACTAAGGGAAAAATGATTGTTGAATTTTAGGCAATTTTTTTACAAAAACAATTATTTCCTTTAGTTTTGTAAGATGCAAGGTTATGCTATTTTAACATATATTTCTCTCATGATGAAATATTATAGTGGTGGATTTAAAATGCTTTGATATTCATAACTAAATATAATTTCTTCCAGAAAATATTATTTATTAATAAAAGGATAATGGTTTATTATTTTTTTAATCATTTAATATGTTTAGGAGTTTGTATCATCAATTTTTTTAGACTTGTCAGCAACACTATTTAAAATAAATGTTATGTTTTAAAAAAAAAAAAAAATTTAGAAATTTAAAAAATATGTAAATTTTATAAATAAAATAAAATTTTATTTTATAATAATTTAAGAATTTATATTATGGAATATTAAAATTGAAAGGTTTAATAAATAAAAATTGAATAAAATTATTATTTTAATAAATAACATTTTTTATTTTTTTCTTTAGTTTTTTAGTATGTTGAGTCATTTTTTGTAAAATTTTAAGAAATTTATTTTTTGTCATGCTTTCATCTAACTGTAACAATTAATTGAAGTAAAAATTAACATTAATGAGAAATCTTGTTAGAAGCCACAACTTAGAAAATTATAAAAATACTTAAAAAAAATATTGAATAAATTATCTTTGTATAATGGATCAATAAAAAAATTAGTTGTTGTTGTTGTTGTTGTTGTTGTTGTTATTATTATTATTATTATTATTTTTAAGACATATTTTATTCACAATTAATTATTTACAAGTAACTAAATTATAAACTACATACTTTAAAGGTTCTCTCTTTTCAAAGTATAAACATTTTGAACCCAAAATTATAGAACACATATAATTAGTGTATCTTGACCTACAAAATATTTAGTTCATAATAAAAATTTAAGAAATAAGAAAATATTATAATTTATTGAATAATAAATTAGAAAGAAGATATATATATATGATTTTATTTAATATTTATAAAAATTTAACATATAAAAAATTTAAAATAATATAATTATATAGTTAATATTTACCCTTAATAAAAATTAATCATGTCCACATTTTTTTTTCGTCATTTGCATTATTTAAAAAAATAAAATAGAAACATTTAGTAAATGAATACATCCAAACCATTGTTAACAAATCTATAAATTTCAATAGTTGTATCAAAAATATTATTGAGAAGGAAACGGATATTATAATTATATTGGTAGATTTTTTATTATATAATATTTAGTGTTAAGTTTTAATTTAAAAAATATATTTATTATGTTGAAGAAAGAAATATATCTTACGATTGTTAATAATGTCAGAGTGGTCATAATTTTTTTTAATTTTTAATTTTTTTTTCATTACTAAATATAATAATATATATGAGATTGATTGTTTGTTTTTATGATTTTTTAATTAATAAGAATTAATCATAGTTTATTTTTATGATTTTTTAATTATTAATGTTAAAAATGATTAAGTTGAAGAATGATAATCCATTTCTCCATTTTTTAACCACAAAAATTTAAATATTTTTAATCATAAAAAGTAGCAATTTATTTTTATGATTTTTTAAATTATTCCTGTCAATTCATTAGCTCAAAATATTTCAAAGGGTAAAATAAAATAGCAGAAAGATGAACACCTTTTTAGATGTGAAAAATCGTAGGCATTCCCTTATAAATATGAGTGCAGATCATGATGTTTCGAACCAATCTTAATAGTTTCATCCCCTTTTATCTATACAATGTTCGCTGTAACAAAATACATAATAAAATTACCAAGGTTAACCACAAAATGAACCATCATATATATTCTCTAGGTTTTATTTTATTATCTATTATTTACAAGGTCTTCTGTGACTTTATTTATAAATAATAGTTAACTATATAAACCATCATATCTATACAGTGTTGGTTATAAGAACATAAATATAAGTTTATGCTACAAATAATAGTTGTTAATGTGTGAATTTTATAATAAATACCTTGTTTTTACTTAGATTTTCTAATATAATAATTGAATTTCATTGTAAACATTATATTTTTTATTAGAGTTTTTCAATATTTCAATAAATTAATTGGATCGATTTGTATTACATATCATATTTATTTAAACTTTATTTTAATCATAATGAAAAAATATTACTTCAGTTATCATCATTTTAAAGATCCATACAAACTAACACTACATTTACTTAAACTTTAACCCAAAATCATCGTAATGAAAAACTATTACTTAAATTATTTATATTTAGATATACATTTCATCGTTAATGTTCAAAATCTTACGCAAACTAATGCCCCATTTATTTGAGCCGTACCCCAAAATCATCATAATGAAATATATTACTTGAATTAATTGAGCTTTCATTATTCGAGTTTCCATTACAGTAGTAGGCAGCCAATCAAAGTGGCGTTCATGAGTGGAAATAATTAAAATTTCCACATAAATTATAAACCCTAATCCCACGTTGTCACATGATAGATGCCTTTGTTTAAATCGTTTGCGTATATATTTACATAATTATATACATTTACACACACAAAGTTATATATATTTAATTTTTTTATAATATGTCAATATCGTAAATAAAATATATTATTTATTTTATTATTACTTATAATATAATTATATATTATATATTTTAATATTTCATTAATAATATATATAAATATTATATAATATATTTTATATTTTATTGTAATCTTTATTATAAATATATGTGTATATATATGTTACAATGTAGTTAATATAATATTCCATAATTAAATATATAATAACAATAAAAAAATAAATTGTATTTTATTTATATATATATATATATATATATATATATATATATATATATATATATATAATTAATAAAAATATATAAATCAATATATATATATAAATCAATATATATATATATATATATATATATATATATATATATATATATATATATATATATATATATATAATTAATAAAAATATATAAATCAATATATATATATATATATATATATATATATATATTCTACCTTCACATATGACATGCAGCGAATGACTTAACAGAGGCTTAAAGTGCTAACTGTTCTTCATTGACGTGTGTTGTAAATAACCCATTATGAAGCAGTGACATCATTTATTTTTGTGTTTTTCTTTATTATTTTGTTGAATAGTTGAAATACAATACAATTGTGAATGTGTTGACCCTATCATGGTGGAAGGAGTTATATTGGAGAGGACAATTTTATTCATTTGTGATGATAATTCTATGCTAGTTCATGATTATTTTTGTCCTTTTGCTAGAGAGGAGGAGTTTCAACTTGAATAGGTCCATTTTTTGTTTCCCATCAAGAAGCTTCACTACCCTCTTCTAGCATTAGATATGGTTGTCATGGCCATCAAATCCTATGTTGAGATGAAATGTAGTAGGTGTACAAATAGACACTGTAAAATTGGGCCTTTGATGGATGAAACTATGAGCTATTAAAGTTATCGGTTACATAGGCCTCATTAGCAACATCTCACATGTTAGAAGGTAATGCCCAGAATATACATGTGACAAATCTAAGTAGATGAGAAAACTATAATAAAAGTGAGTGTATCTAAAGGTATATTAGTAAACCAAGAGGGATATAGGGATAGTTTGTCATATCTAATAATAAAATCCCCCATTGGTTAATTAGTTAATTGTGTATTTGGTTCTTCAATAGTGTTTGAGTTTGGTAAACATAAACAAGGCTCAAATAAATGCATTCATTTGGGTAAATTTGGAGTGATGTTGTATAAACTCATTGGGCATAGCCCAATCTTTAAATGCATAAACATGTTTTTGAAGCATACGATCATTGCGAGTGCTGAATAAATGAATAAAATAAAACATTGTGACATATAGACATTCTTCTCTTTTTCCATTTTTAAATAGAAGGGATCATGGGTGTGCATATGCATATCATGAGAAACATGAATCCCACCAAATTAAATGTTTGTTACACATCTGAAAACTTGATACGAACATTATACATGTCCCCATTGTTACATATATACATTCCTTAATTTTTGCTTTCATAAATATAATATAGCAAGAGAGTGCATATGCCTAACATGTGACTCATGAATACTACCAAATAAAATAATGATATCACATCTCAAAATGTGATAGCAACATTACATATGTCCCTTTCCACAAATTCTCCTTGAATTTACACCAGCACATATGTTTCTTGTTGGATGCAAGACTAAAGACACAAGTTTTAGGCACATTTGGTAGATGGCAAACAAACAACCACCCAATGCTATTGAGACTCTTTAGTGAACACACAAACCTTTTCTTGGTGAAATAGCACCTCACTCATGAAAATGTAGATGGTGATCTATTTATTCTCTTTCAAAATTAGCCTAAATCAACATCACTATACGAGGTCTATTGTGAAGGGTTGACGAGGACAACATGATGCTAATTTGACTATGGAAAGGCTCTATGTTCCTTGGAGTACTCAAATCAGCACTATGCTTCTACTTATATGGAGATTAGACAATGAGGTTCCAAATTCTATATTGTAACACGTTTATGTCTTTCCTTCAAATAGCAACTTCATGATGGATTATCCATAACAATCAAAAAGGAGAAATAAAATATTTTATGTGAAATTTAAACCTTTTCTTCTAAGATATAGGTTTCTAATTAGAAGAGTTATGGGGTGGGCATCATGATGACTGGTGGTGGTGTAGTTGGTGTAGGACTCATCACCATCCATGAATCTATTTTTAATCTAGGAAAGTCAATAGGTGTTGTATGAGAAGCTCGATATATTTTTATGTTGTGGTGTGAAGGGTGTATGTGTCACCTTTACTTTTTTGGAATGTTGCATTTAAATATATATTGAAATATATTTTATATTTCAAATTTAATATTAAATGTAGTCTAAAATCTAATATAGTGTAATATAATATGATTTGATATTTAGTATACAACACATCATCATAGCTATGAGTTATGATCACATGCGAGAAGTTCATACTTGTGAGTGCAAAGAATTAATCCTTTCCTATGTAATTATTCTAACATGTTTCTTCATAACACTTAAAGTGACAAGTCTATAAAAATAGGCCATTCTTGAAATCTAAATTTCAAGGAAAATAAGGTAGGAAATTTTACATAGAATGAGAAGAACTCAATCAAGGAGTAAATGGGAGGTGACAAAGACCGATTAGAATCTCTCTCTTTCACAAAGATCTAGGAAAACTAAAGGCTCTTGAAGAAGCTATGTAAGGGAGGAGTAACATAATTTATGTAATGAATTTGAAGGCATGATGGATAGTTATAAAAGGAATTTACAATGGCATGTAATCGAAGGATGCTCAGATTAAGAGGCATCAATATTATAGTGATATAAGAATGAGTTTGGGAGATAACTAGTATGAGTTATGATGGATAAAACACTTTCGAGGACAAAATCAATAACTTAGAGTTGATGCATAATTTTTATTACATCAATGAAAATTTGAAGAATAAATATAAGGTTCTCTTAGGGTAGGACTTCCTCATTGTTGGCTTGAAATATGCTTACTAATAATAAAGTACTTGCCATTAGAAGGCGAGTTAACCCTCATGTTCTCCCATCATTTTTTATTTTTTAATCACTTTCAAGGGACTTAAACTAGTTTACATTACTACCTTCTCAGATCATTGGAAATCACATTCCTATCTTATTAGATTAGTAGTAAAAATGATATTATTCATCAAAGATTGATTTTCTTGATATTCCAAAATGGAGAACCCATGCACAATAAACACCTCCTTATCATCCTTATGGAAGACCCATTTGAGGATTTTAAACTTTCATAAATGGAGGAATGACCCATATCCCATGATATTACCATTCTCATCTACCCTACTACCATCACCCCTATGAAATCCCCTAGAAAATGGTTAGGAACCATAATCCCATCCTTTGTGAGCAAAAAACAAAAAACTATGGTCATTTCCTAGGAGGAAGGAAGTAAAAAGAGAAAAGTAGTTTTCAACCTAGAGGGTCCAAAATAGGAGCACAAAATAAATATTTTGGCCTTAAAAATGATATTGATGGATATGGGAAGGGCCAGGTCTAATCTTATTAAAGAATGAAATGATTTCAAACATGAGACTTACCAACTCATGAAAGATTTCGGTATGGGAAAGGAAACTAAAATTCCTTTGAGAAATAATGATACTAATAAGGAAAATGAATCATAAACCACTAAAGACATTCTAAAAATATTAATGTCTAAAAGATCCCTAAGGAGCCTCATCAAAAGACCAAGCAAGGCCCTTTAGAATGTTTGAGTAAATGCACGTGCAAAATAATGATGTAAAAAGTGATGAAGGAAAAAACTAAGTAGAATAAATAGACCAAAACACAATACAAAGATAGCTTAGGGGAACTATCTATTTATTTTTAGTGTTTTTATTTTAATCTGTTATTTTTTCCATTAATTTTTGTTTTGGATGCTTTGTTGATGTTTTTCTGAATGATTTCTATATTTTGCATTCCATTGTGACTTATTTTCCTAACTTTGGGTCTTAATATTTTATTCAAACATGATGGTTAATGGATCCTTGTAAAACTAGCTTATTTTAGCCAATCTAATAAAAAAATAATATCATGTAGTAATTAATTATATCTAGTATACATGATCACACATTAGTAGAAATATGGTCTAGGGTCTCCTTATTTCTCCACAACACTCAAGTTTTTTCTCCTAATCAATACTTTGTATTTGATAGGTGGCGAATGCTCATGGTTGGGTCCCATTTTTTTTAAAGGGAGGCCTATCACATATCTTGACATTGCAATGTGAATGATTTTTTATATAAATTCATAACTAACCTCCATCCAAATCATGGGACTAAAGTCCCAAAAATTTGTAAAGAAAATTTGTTTGAGACCCAAGGCATGTCCAAGATACATAAAAAAAATGATTCCAAGCCAACACGTAGCTGTCCATGTATCTCAGCCTATGTATAGATTGATCTTGCAAGCTTAAAGACTAAGATTGCCACTATTGGTCTTAAAGATCTCTCGACATAATAATATCATTGATATGGGACAAAAGGCATGGGATGACATTGTAAATAATAAAATATAGTAGAGTAAATATTTAATGACATGAAACTATATTTAAATAAGTAATTTTATTTCCACTATTAATATTTTGATATACACCATCAAATCAATCTGTTATTTGCATATGTTAAAGTGTGTGTTTTCTTCTCTTGATTTATTTTATCAAAAGTTTGAATGTCTATTAGCTCAGTTTCATTTTATATTTTACCCAAAATTGGAAACATTTTTAAATTATTGGTGTTTTAAGTTTTTTTCTTTTTCTTTTTGTTTATTTTAATTGTGTTCCATTTTATTAGAGCTTAATTCCATTTTGTATTTTATAACTTAAAATTATTATTCATACATCACATTTTTAGTATTTATATAATGTGATTTTATTTTTCTCTTATATAGTTTTGATGTTGTATAATTTAAATACTTACATTAACTTTGCTCTTGTAAAAATAATAAATAGATAAAAATGTTATAGTTGTTACAAAATAATAATATAAATTTATTTTTATAGTTGTTACAAACTAATAAGATAAATATATTAGTATGTATTTACTAACCCAAAAATCTGAAAGATGAAGGTAATATTCTTCTTTTATTTTTCATGGAAACATTCACTTACATTTTTTTTATTCGTTGTTAAATATTGTCTAATAATGATTTCATATTTATAGTTTCCTCATTGAATAATAAAACCAACCATAAAATATTTATAGGCTTACGAACCTCAATGGCTTATCTCCATATCATTGGCATTGTTTTATTGATTTGAGTTTCACATTGGACATGGGGTCTTATTGAAATCAATGGTGTCATGTTGTCCTCTATAAAGAGATCTTATGGCCCAAATAATATCTCTTGGAATCATGGTAGGCATTGGGGGGCCCATAAAGAGTTTGCCTATGCAGAGACCTATGAAGGACACATAAAAAAAGGGTACACATCTTGTTAGGTGCTATTGTTTTTATTGGACATTTATTATCATGAAGGGTAGGTTATAGCATCTATAGTATAACCTATATTCATATATGATTCTAACATATTCATACCTACCAAGGTATCATATCATACACATGCCCTAAATTCTTGATAGTTTTTGGATTTACATAGCATACACACACTAAAACAATGTTTGTAGCTTGGTGGGTGGTGGCATACTTTCTTAACTAATTTTTATTAGATTATGAAAAATATCAACATCCAATTTTTGGATTAAATAAAAAATGCATTGGCATTGATGTGGATGAAGTACATCGAGGTTATGGATTCAAACTTATTACTTTCATTATTTTTGAAGTGAGTATCAATGTTTTTTCAAGGTTAATACCACATGGATACATAAGAGGGTGTAGCTCAACTACCAACTCGCCCTGACCAATGTGACTAATCAGTAATTAATTTTTTTAATTCCAAATGGTTAGATAAATAAATATATGGATTCTTTTTAGATTGCTTAGTGTTTATTTTGTGTGGCATATCCAAAAAGAATTTATAATTTATTTCTTTACATTTAGAGAGTCTATTTCCCATTTAAATTTTACCATTTTAAGTGTATGATGTGGACACCCCATAAAATTATAACCAATATTTTACCTATTATCCAACCTTCAATACATGATTAGTTAAATAAATTATCACATACTCACTATGTATACATACACATCACTTTTCCACTTTTTTTATAAAAATGATGAAATCTACACACCTTTCACCCTTGTCCTATGCAACTTCAAAGTGTACAACTATGTGGTGGGTTGTTGGGATGATGATGAACAATTATATGAGCAAGGAGTATTTTTATGTGAGTTAGGTGTAGATGGTAAGGGGTAATGATAAGGAATTTCAAGCGATATTTTACCTTAGAGGGCCCATATTATGCACCATGTTTTTGCAGTAGATTATTCAAAGGGTATGTAGATTTGAATTATTATAATATTATCCATTTTTAATATTTTACATAAAAATAAAACTATGTGATATAATATATTTAACAATTAGTTTCTTAAAAAGTGTGTATTATGTTAAAAAGGATGTAATTTTTTACTTTAATAAAGTAGGGCTCTATGAAGTGAAAGATTGTAACTCAATATTCCTTCATCACTTGAAGCCATGAACACTAACCTTGCTCACCTTTGTGCATGATACTTGAAATATTATATGGTACATTATTTATCATTACAAGTCTAAAAAACTGCACCTTGTTCAAGTGTAATCCCATGTTTACATATCACTTCACCTAGCAATGCCATTAATCTTTGAAAGAACATTGTCCTTGTTTAAAATGATGGAATCAATTTGCATGTCTCATAAGATTTTATCTTATGACGTAATTTGAGATAAACTTGGTTGAAGTGTGAAATTCAATACATACTTAAAGGTTCTTGACAACTCTAATACTTGTTTTAGAGGGTGTGTTTTATAATATAAATGTAATTTCCAACTAATCACTATGGTGTTAAAGGATTAATAGTTTTTATTACTCATCCACATCATTTAGTGCATGGATTAAATCTAGAAAATATCCTACTAAATTCATCTTCGATGATAGCTTCTCCAACTTTGCATAAATCTCATTTCTATGGGTACATTCTAAATACTATATATAAATCATGCACCATTTTATATCCTTCAATAAAACTACATATATGTATCTATTTATTTCCTCTATCTTTCATAAAAATCCTTAACATTTTGTACCAACAAATTCTTCAATTTAAAGCTAATTCTAGAAAAATGTAAGGTGAACCACACATCTTTGTATATATAATTGTATTGGCCCCACATAAATACATTAATACCCAAATGCAACACCGTAAAAATATTTTTAGTTGCCTGATCAAGTAAAGTATCCCAAGTTAAGTTCTTAAATTCTATCCACTCTATCTTACATTCCATTTCTCCTCGAGCCCATTTTTAAAGCTTTCATAATGAGTTCATGAAATGCATGCTTTCTAAGTTAGTCATAAGACCAAATCAACTACACATGTCAAAAAAAATTAATGGTTTGGGTCTCCTTATTTCTTAGGATAATCAATTTTTTCCTCTTTATATCTCCTTAGGATTTGACAGTCAATAAATTCTCATCATTAGAGCCCCTTATTTTGAGTTTGAGGGGCTGTCACATATATTCACATTATTAAGTGAGGGTATTTCATTATAAAATCATCAACCTTCCTAATTTTGGTCAATGTTGGATTAATCCCATTAAATTTTTCAAAATCAAAACTGTATTAGAATGAAGACATACATATGAATGACATATAGAACATGAACAATCTAATGATTGGAAGCCCATCAACCAAGCTAAGTCTACACATGGATTTGTCTTGGAATACCAATGATTATGATGAACAATTTTGAGTTTAAGGTCTTTTACAAATGAATACACAGGTAATATGGGATAAAAATCTTGAGAAAGAAGTAGAACTAGGGAATGTCATGCAAATAATGAGATCGCATTGCATACATGTTAGAGAATGCCAAACATAACTTAGGTAAGCAATTTAATTCATAAATTAAAAATAGAATGAGCTCAATAATAAATGAGGGAAACGCAATTTAAGTAGGAGATTTCCAAGTTATAATTCAAGTTTGACAAGGTTAAAATGTAGTTAATGAGATTGGAAAGCATTAAAGACTGAGAGCTAAAAATAGACTTGGGAGAGAAAAAAGAATTATTTTAGGGGGTGATGGCGAGAGCCTTTTCTCAGATAATAAATTTGGATTTCTCTAGGGGTGATGGAACCTAATAAATCTTAGGAAATGGATGGAAGTTTCCAAGATATCTAGAAGTTCTTGACCAACAAGATCACTCTACATCAACCAATGAGCAAACAAAAGGAGATTGTGTTTGAAACCAAAAAAGAAAAACTGACTAGGGAAGAGATATTGAGTACTTTAGTAAATAGAAATATTGATAAAGACTCCTAAGTATTCTATGAAATAAAATGAACCTAAGTGCATATTATAAGGGGCTATTTTTAATAACATGGATAGCTCAAAATAGGGAGAGAAAAGGAATAATGAGCTCCTAGTTGATATAAAGAGAACATGGAAAGAAAAAAGGGATCACCTCAAAGGTAATAAAGAATCATGACAAGGTAACATTAGTTATACAAACTAAATTAATTAGTAGTTCAATGAATACATGTCAATCCTAAGCAAGCTCAAAATGGTTTGAATGCAGTTCTATGTACATGAGAAATTGAGACCAAACTAGAGCATGGGATTCATGATTCATAACAAAGTACATAAATTAAATGATCTTGATGTTAAAATATACATCAATTACAAAATATAATCACCCATGAATAAAATAAATCTCACCATACAATACCTAGTTAGTAAAATGATACTGGATACTATAATTGTCCTACTTAGTATGACATAGTTAATCATACCTTTTTGTCTATAATTTAATTAAATCAATAGCCTACAGGTAGTGTTATCACAAAAATTTCACCCTTATAAGTTGTTAAAGCCTTATAAATTTGGGTTAACATGGAGACAATCCTATGTTGTGGGTGACCTTTAAGTGGATTAGATCTCTATATTATAGGGGTAACTTCCCCTTGATGTATTACATAGGCTCATTCACTAATATATCAACTTGTTAGGAAATGTGACTAAAACCTACTATAATGGAGGTGACACACCAAAACAATTGACCACTACCAATCAACTACATGTACACATCAACCATGAGGCTAACCTAAACACACACTACTCCTAGTCTATCTTTTTAAATCAACACTTTATTATTGAGGGTGTGATAAATGTTTGGTATAGGAGGACTAATAAAGATGCCATAGGATGACACTAATAAGTATACAAATCACTCAACCTTAACACTTCACAAAACCTACAAAGAAGCTTTCAAATTACATATGGGTGTTAGAAAAGAATAATATGCCAAGGAATACTGTGCAAGGCACTTGACAAGATCAAATAGTCATGCACACATTATAAAATTAGTTAAAAGAGGAGGTAAAACCAATAGTTTATCATTAGTCAAAGGTGTACAAATGGATAGGGCTTTTCCATACCTATGTCAAGGATGAATACAAATCTAATAAAGTCTGAATTTATAGAGAAATGAGAATAAATGACAGAGAGGGGCATATAAGTGAGCCATTGACAAGTGTTAAGTGAGAGTTAAAATAAATAAGGGTGTTTTAAATAATTTAGTTAGGTTTTCAAAGAAATGAATTACTTCCTTGAATATTCATCCTCTTCTAAATGGGATAGGAGTCTTCATATTTGCTTGACAACTTGAATTTCCTCTTCTAAACGGCCCTCCTCTTGGATTGGAAGGTGAAAAGTGGCATAAATTATCATCAATTTATTTTGAGTTACATATTTATCTACTAATTAACACCTTGCATTATTTTTATAAGTCTTCTTATACTGACATTGAACAATGATGATCATAACTTTTTTGGTGTCTTAAAATCCAATGGTTCCATTATGACTCTCTTGCCCAAATAGCTCAAAACTTTATTTTACCTTTATGAGTGTAGTATATCTTAATTAAATGGATCTATGTATCATATAATTCCTAAACCAGATCATTTGGATCAATCAAACACTCCCAAATACTTCATCTTGCTCCCAAAGCTTGTATTTGTTTTCAATTCCTTATAGCCCTGAAATCATGCAAATCTCATTGTGTAGGATAGTGTAAAAATTAAATTGGAAGAATAATAATGTATTTGTGTACCCATTATACCCTTAAATATCTTAGTTAAATTTAATTACCATACCCTTAGTGTAAGTACATTTATTCACCTATTTTCTCTCTTCAATAAGACCTCAATTAGGCCTTAAGGTTTAAAAACTGAGTTTTGGCTCCAAAACTCTCCTAAAAATTTGAAAACAAAAATAAGTATGTTATTAAATTTTATGACCCCATTACCATTATCCATGAAATTTTTTGGATTCTAAGATATTGTGCAGATAGGTGAACCATGAAATGATTAGAATATTTAGTCTTTCATAAACAATCTTTACACTACCTTCAACAATCAGACTCATAGGAGAAATTACAAAATTATATGTATGTATTTTTAGACTTATTTAGTTAGTAAAAACGTCAATCCAACTTCTCTAATGTTTTTAATCCACTTGTGAGATCAAATACACCATTTTGATCACAAAAAATCATAGAAACATGATATTTAATGATTTTTTACATGTGCAAGTATAATCAAGTGTCAAGGTGATAGTATTATTGGAGTGAGGAATGATTTAATTTTTTTTTAAAGTTCAATATATGTCATCTCAATCACTTTTGAATCCAATATCTCTCATCGGGTCATTATTAGTCTTTTTGGCAACCAAAAATGTGCTTATCATATTAATGATAATTCTTAAATAATGTGTCATTGATCAATGAAAAATTACACAAATGATAATATTAAAATTCCCCTTAATATATATAAATATATTTTCCTCCCATGAAACTTGTCCATAATGTTCCAAGCTTAGGAAAGTGATTTTCAGGATAAAAAGTCATCATTTGATGAGCTTGAGAGAGTGTGTGACATGGAAATGTTATCTGGGAGTTTGATTTTGATTCTTAGAATATTAGGTAGGTATGAAACACATATATTGAATTATTACAATGATATCTCTACCATTTTTGTTAATTATAGCTCCTATAATATTATTAGTTCATACTCAGGTTTTATAAATAAAATAGTACAAAAGGCCCTACTTAATTGTGTTAGACCCTTTTCTCACTATTGGGAGAGTCTAAAACTTCATAAAACAATCATTAAAGTCTCTATAGTCTTATTTATATTAATAATTAATCATTTAATACAAAAACATGCAGGGTTATACAATTATTCATACATAGGCCTCAAGTTGTTTGTGTGTGACCATTCTACTTGTAGGTGTATATCTGGTTTATTTACCTTGAGTGGAGAGAGTGAGTGGAATTAATACCTTGAATAGTTATATGTATAATTAATTTACCCCTTGGAACCTTTACAAATTTTTTACTCTTCCACTTCTCCATGACAAGAAAACTTTCCTCATGCATTTATACACAAGCTTGTTTGTTTCATTAGGCCTATCAAGCATAATTAGTCTTTTAGGTTCATCATTATTTTCAAGTATACAATTATTAAATTAAATAATTTTAGTGATAAAAATAAACATATTATTTATTCAAAAAAAACTCATCTCTCATGCATATTTTACATAATATCCTTCAAGATTGAAATTTAATCTTGAAATGTCCATACATGCCTGTATATTATCATTTAGGTCTCTTGGTCACTTCATTATCTTGAATGATATTTTACCTTGGAACTTAGGATATATTATAAAAATTAAAATTTATATTGTTTCACCATTTAATTTAACTAGCAATGATTCATTACTTTTAGTCCTCAACTTCAAGACTAAAATCTCGTACTATTTTCCTATTCTTAGAGGTAAATTTGTATCTCTTTCTTAGGCTTGTATGTGTATGTTGATTACTAAATTTTAGAGAATGTATTTAATGTAATAATCTATCTAAAATATTATAAAATAAATTTCAAAATATATACAAATAATTCCCACAATTCTCTCATCTTTCATACATTAGTTTCTAACACAAAACCCATGCATTTGATATGAAAATGGGACCTATAGGTCTGAATTTCTAATGCATAAAGCCTTCCAAGATATATATATATATATATATATATATATATATATATATATATATATATATATATATATATATATATATATATATATATATATATATATATATATATATATATATATATATCATAATGATACTCTTAAATTTTACCTATAATATTATTCATAAGGTTTTTACATTAAAACCATACTATCAAATCATATTTTCACCTTTCTAGTCAACTCTATGTAAGCATGATTATGACACAGGCCTTGGCATAAAACACTATTTGTTACTTGGAGCTAGTTTTAAGGTAACCGTCATGTTATTTTATTATTAATTAAATTAAATGTGATTTTATGTCTTTGATAAGATAGGATAACACAATCAACCTTCCATATACTCATTTAGTGTGATTGTTTACCTCCTGTAATAATCTTTCTCGATGTATGATTACTCTTTTAATC
>JARHVA010008931.1:297500-305000 GCA_037957365.1 Torreya grandis | reverse complement strand
GTAGGATCAAAAGACTAGGATGCAAAAGGCCTAGGTGAGATCAAGGAGATTGTCAAAAGACCAGTCAAGGAGAAAGGCTTGGGTGAGACAAGTGGACCTAAAGGGATCAAGAGACCAAGGTGGAAAAGACTTGGGTAAAGATCTCAGAAATGGAAATATTGCTGAGAAAAGAGCAGAGCAGCAAGGTACATGAGGGCACCAAGAAGAAAACAAGCATCCAAAAGAAGAAAGGTATGACTAGTATTAAAATTGATAAAGAGATTGCTAGTTTAAAGAGAGATTTAGCTAAGATTAAAGATGAATATGAGTCTTGGATGCATTTGAATATGAAAGCATGGGTATGGCCAATGAAAAGAGGATGAAGTGGCCAATAGATCTCCTAATGAAGAGGAGAAGAAGGCAAAAGAATATTTCCACAAGGATTGAAGCCCATAGAAGCAAGAATGTAAGTAGGTTTCCAAGTGAGCAACAAGATGAGAAAGAAGTTGTGAAGAGGGTTATCATTGTGGAGAACAAGGAAAAAGAACAAAGAGAAAGTGAAATCCCAAGAAGAGCACTTAGAAAGATGAGAATGTCCATTAAGAGGAAACTCATGGAGACATTATGGTCTCTTGTTTTTACATCTAATGTTGTCTTTGAATGGGTAATTGTAGGTATGAGCAGCCTTGTGAAGGTCCAGAGAAAGGCCTTGAAGAATGAAGAGATTTGTGCAAGAAGAGACACCAAGTGCACAAGTGAATGTGCAAGAAAGAGAAGAGAGTTTGTTGTTGTTGATAAAGAAGGAGAGATGCATTGGTTAATGCACAAGGGAGGTGTTGAGGAACCCATACAAGCAAGAGAAGAGATAGAAGATGAGGATGACTTCCATGATGACATTGAATGCCAAGAAGAGGAAAGAGAACAATCAAGTATAAAGAAAGAAGAAAGTATAAACAATCAAGACGCTTTGCAAGTTAAAGAACTAATGGAGCAGCCCATTAAGGAGGTAAAGGTGAATTCCAAAATTGATTCTTCTTATTCTTATAAGCATGAAACTGTTGATATGCATGTTAGAGAAGCAAAGAGAAAGGTGAAGTTTTTAATTAACCATGGATATGTGATGTCTAAATGGTGGAAGAAGCAAAATCCAAAGCAACAGGAAGTGTTGGTACAAGAGCATGGATGTAGGATGTGTACATGGTTTGAGAAGAAAAATATAAAGGACATAAAGCTCAATCAAAATGAAGACTCAAGCAAGAAGCAAATACAAAGCATGAAGGAAGAGGTAGAATGTAAAGTGAGCAAGGCCAGCTATCAAGCAAGACAACAGGAAGATGTCAAAGAGAAGAAATTGGTTGGTGAATTGAACAAGTGTCATCCTAAAGCTACAAAGAAGGTATGGATGGCTAAAGGTGAGAAAGAAAACTTCTCAAAAAATAATGAAGTAGAGCATGAGGATACAAAGATGAAAGGTAAGTCAATTGCTTGCAATGAATGGGATAATGATGTTTTTGAATCATTTAATGATCTTTTTATGGAAAATGAGGTATGGAAATTGTCTATGAGGACTAATATTCAGCAAGGAGAGAGTTCCAAATGGATGGATGATGAGGAAAGGGGAGAGTATGCAGCAAAGCAATGCCTCATTGAAAACAAAGAACAAACAAGATGGCTTCATGCAGAGATTGAAAAGAGCAAGGAGACACAAGGTAATGGTGTTTCAATTGATTTTGATAAGTGTACTAATGAAGAAGTTGGTTTGCATGAAGATATCTCAAGAAAGGATGAGATGAAGAGTAAGGCTAGTAAAGGACAAGCAATCTTTCAAGTTGATAAGCCCAAGTTTGATGAAGTGAATGGGGAGATAGATGAGGGCTCACTAAAAGAAGAAATAATAATGTTGGAAGAGCTCTTTAGTTATTCAAGAGAGCTACATACAGACACAAACCATGATGATAATACCATAGGTGAGAGTGAAGCAAGAAAAGAGCACACTAAAGAGGCAAAGGTAGTTTTGGCCAAAGAGCAAAAGAATGTGAAGGCAGCCAAGAGGCTTCATGGCCTTAATATTTTGATTCTAAGGTGGCTTTGAATGTTTTGTATGCAGGTATGAAGGTTGCTAAAGTGGATGAAATACATGAGTCATTAGAGAAGCTCATGAAACAAGAAGAACAACAAGATCTAGAAGACATGTATGAAGATGAAGAAGCATGGAAGCGGGAGATGGCAGCTGAGAAAGAAATGAGAAGAAGGACATGTATAAAGAGGAAGAAAAGCAAAATGAAGGACAAAGACTATTCCAAACAAAGACAAGCATTGGTATTGGCAACAAGACCTTGGGATCCAGGTATATAGTGAAGACTAATACATGGAGGAAGTAGTTCATTTGAACTAAGGTTCAAATCTTTTCTAGAGGGAGAGTATGATGCAGGAGCATCTAGCAAGGACTAGTTGAATAAGCCTTGGATAGGCATTAGCCTAAGCAATTATATAATTTTCCCTCCAAGATATATTTTCAAATATTCATACTTGTCATGTGGAGGAGAAATAAGGCCTAAATATGTTTTGTATGGATTTATTAGCTGTCAAAGGATTTCAATAGTCCTATTATTGTTGAAATCATCCACAGATGGCATGGAGTCAAGCACAGTTGAAGAATTCCCTTATCAGATGAGTAGTTAAGCCTTTATAGGATAATGCAAGATTCAAGGAGATTGAAAAGGATTTGATTTCCTTTCTGTTGAATCCCTTGGACTGGTCATAAAACAAATTAACTACAAGATAGCTGGCATAAGAAGAGGAGAGATAGAAAGGGAGGATCTCTTTTAGGGAGAGGAAGAGTCACGAAGGCCAGTCGGCCTGAATTATCTTGTTTTGACCATGGTGACAAAAAGTCGAGCCTTGGGTTGCTGAATCTTGAGAAAATTGTAGGCCAGTCCCAAACAGACAGAGAAGGGGACTTCCATTTTGATATGGAAAGCCATTAAAGGAGCTCGAGTTTGATCTGGTATGGAATGGAAGTTGAATAGGGACGATGAGTATGTGACTTAATGGAGGACATTTTTTGGCCTGGACATCGTTATTGTATATGGCACGATATGAGATGAGCCATGAAGATAAAGTCATTGAGGTTAAAAAGAGACTATTTTCTAAGGCAATCCGTCTATGTGACATACATCCCCAAGTGGACAGAAGGACGCGGTTCTCATTTTGATATGGCTTCAGCCACTAAAGAGGTAATGCAGGGAATGATTGAATAATACCAGTTCACTATTGGAATACATATTTTAGAAATTATCAGTGAATATATATGCATATCGATAGGTGCTGAAGAGAGAAGCTCGCCACATTTAGATCCTTTACTGTAACATTGCAGAGGCTCACGCTAGTTCAGTTTTGGACAACCATAGTTACGTATAATCCATAAAGGTTTGCAGTCCCAAAAAGAAAGACGATAGGTGTCTATTTTGAAAAGATCAAGGATGCCAAGTATATAGCATGTGGCTGTATATTTAAAATCCATGCCTACACAGATCTCGAAATTAAGGACAGACCTTGTCAGTCGTGGAAGGTATTGAAATATGATATTCTATGTTATTTAATATCCCCCTATATTGTAAGACATTTTGTCATAGGAATGTTCTTGAATATAGTTACCAAGTTTTTTAAAGGGGTTTATAGGTCTTTAAATCCATAGACACTTTGTTTGAGAATGATACACCTATTCTGTAAATCTACTGGTCGAATCAGATAGCTGTGCATTTGTAATCTCTAGAGCAATCGTTAAAAAAACTTTGAAGTTTATAGATTGTACCATGTTTATAAGGAAGGAAATTAACATTCAATTTTAGAGGGGTCAATATCGTTGTTTGCATTCTGATGTCAGTGCACCAATTCCAGTGCAGATGGACCTTCTTGTTTCCCCTATATAAGGGATGCCACAATAACAATCAACCCTGTAAACTTTGATGCATAGGCTAAGGTCCATAGGATATTTTGTTGACCGTTTGTAAAAAACCATTTAGCTAGACTCCCTTCTTCTTTTGACCTTTGATAGTTTTTTGTTTTAGCTCTACTTTTTAAGTTTAGTTTTTTCTAACCTTAGTTAAAATTAGTGATAAAAAACCCTTTTTAACTTATTATTTTAGATGAGGCTGGTTGAAGTCTCATCCTAACAAAAAAAATTCTAACCATAATCTCTAACCAATTTCATAATTATTAAATCTATTAATAATTTTCCA
Organism: Torreya grandis; assembly: GCA_037957365.1. Lineage (NCBI taxonomy): Eukaryota > Viridiplantae > Streptophyta > Pinopsida > Cupressales > Taxaceae > Torreya > Torreya grandis. The sequence continues at coordinate 300,780 of JARHVA010008931.1, read as the reverse complement.
ATCTTTTTAACCTTGATAGTATTTTATTAGGTAATATAATTTTACTTGTGGCTTTATAAAATTTTACCTACATTTTGAACCACTTCCCATTAATATTCTTGAACACCCAACCACTTTAATTTTAATTTTTGAGCTCGTTAATTATTTTTCAAAATTTTTAGGTTTTTATATTTTTCTTTCCTATGCCACTTCGGGGTACATGCTTACTATTGGAAAGAGGGGAAGTGTAATGACTACCATCATATTTAATACCCCATGTGACTATTTGTCCTATATAATATTTAAGAAAGTATAGGCTATATGTTCAATCATTAATCCTTTGTTGTGCTATTGAAAGATTAGTGGGAGTGATTTGAAATGTTGATGTTAATAACAAAAGATACAATTTTTACAAAAAATCATTTATTTACAACAAATATTTTTTCTATAAGAAGTTGTGTTTGGTTCGACATATTTTGGTAATAAACCATTATCTTTTTATGAACAAATAATTTTTCCTGGGAAAAAGTGTTTTGGTTTTGAAGATTGACATATTTAGAATCCACTACTATGATCATTCATTAGGAAAGAAACATACGTGAAAAGAACAAAACATTGCATCTTACAAACTAAGGGAAAAATGGTTGTTAAATTTTAGGCAACTTTTTTACAACAATAATTTTTTCCTTTGGTTTTGTAAGATGCAAGGTTATGCTATTTTAACATATATTTCTCTCATGATGAAGTATTATAGTGGTGGATTTGAAATGCTTTGATACTCAAAACTAAATATAATTTCTTCCAGAAAATATTATTTATTAATAAAAGAATAATGGTTTATTATTTTTTTAATCATTTAATATGTTTAGGAGTTTGTATCATCAATTTTTTTAGACTTGTCAGCAACACTATTTCAAAGAAATGTTATGTTTCAAAAAAAAAAAACAATTTTAGAAATTTAAAAAATATGTAAGTTTTATAAATATTTTATAAATAAAATAAAATTTTATTTTTTAATAATTTAAGAATTTTTATAATGGAATATTAAAATTGAAAGGTTTAATAAATAAAAATTGGAGAAATTATTATTTTAATAAATAACATTTTTTATTTTTTTCCTTAGTTTTTTTAGTATGTTGAGTCATTTTTTGTAAAATTTTAAGAAATTTATTTTTTGTCATGCTTTCATCTAACTGTAACTATTAATTGAAGTAAAAATTAACATTAATGAGAAGTCTTGTTAGAAGCCACAACTTAGAAAATTATAAAAATAATTAAAAAATATATTGAATAAATTATCTTTGTATAGTTGATCAATAAAAAAATTGGTCAAATAAAATAAATCAAATCTATTATTATTATTATTATTATTATTATTATTATTATTATTATTATTATTATTATTATTATTATTATTATTATTATTATTATTATTATTTAAAAATGTCTCTATAGTCTTATTTATATTAATAAATCATCATTTTATACAAAAACATGTAGGGTTATACAATTATTCATACATAAGCCTCAAGTTGTTTGTGTGTGACCATTCTACTTGTAGGTGTATATCTGGTTTCTTTACCTTTAGTGGAGAGAGTGAGTGGAATTAATACCTTGAATATTTATATGTATAATTAATTTACCCCTTGGAACCTTTAGAAATTGTTTACTCTTCCACTTCTCCATGACAAGAAAACTTTCCTCATGCATTTATACACAAGCTTTTTTGTTTCATTAGGCCTATCAAGTAGAATTAGTATTTTAGGTTCATCATTATTTTCAAGTATATAATTATTAAATTAAATAATTTTAGGGATAAAAATAAACATATTATTTGTTCAAAAAAACTCATCTCTCATGCATATTTTACATAATATCCTTCAAGATTGAAATTTAATCTTGAAATGTCCATACATGCCTGTATATAATCATTTAGGTCTCTTGGTCACTCCATTATCTTGAATGATATTTTGCCTTGGCACATAGGATATATTATCAAAATTAAAATTTATAATGTTTCACCATTGAATTTAACTACCAATGATTCATTACTTTTAGTCCTCAACTTCAAGACTAAAATCTCATACTATTTTCCTATTCTCAGAAGTAAATTTGTATCTCTTTCTTAGGCTTGTATGTGTATGTTGATTACTAAATTTTAGAGAAGGTATTTAATGTAATAATCTATCTAAAATATTATAAAATAAATTTCAAAATATATACAAATAATTCCCACATTTCTCTCATCTTGCATACATTAGTTTCTAACACAAAACCCATGCATTTGATATGAAAATGGGACCTATAGGTCTGAATTTCTAATGCATAAAGCCTTCCGAGATATATATATTTCATTAATATTTATCATAATTATACTCTTAAATTTTACCTATAATATTATTCATAAGTTTGTTACATTAAAACCATACTATCAAATCATATTTTCACCTTTCTAGTCAACTCTATGTAAGCATGATTATGACACAGGCCTTGTCATAAAACACTATTTGCTGCTTGGAGATAGTTTTAAGGTAACAAGTCATGTTATATTGTTATTAATTAAATTAAATGTGATTTTATGTCTTTGAGAAGATAGGATAACACAATTAACCTTCCATATACTCATTTAGTGTCATTGTTTACCTCCTATAATAATCTTTCTCGATGTATGATTACTCTTTTAATCCTTCACTATTTGAACTCATTTGGTGTTTGAGAATGATGTTATACGTTTATAATCATTATATATATTTTTAATAATTGTAATATACTTATTTATGTGAATACACACTCCATTTAGCACAAAACTTGTCTGCAATCTCTCTTATAACTGGTAATTCACGCTAAATGGAGGTTCTACTCTTGATGAGGGTCACACGTGCCAAATGGAACATGAAAAATTAGGTTAGATGGATATAATAACCCTAAATATACTTTAAAATTATTATCATGCATCTAGATTACTTGAAACTACCATTATAAGGAGAAAACAAACCTCTGGGATTTATAGGCAGTTTTAGAGCACCCTGGGGTTTTAACTATTGTTCATTAAAGAGCGGAAACCAATATGATTAATATGGACATGGATTTTAAACTAATTAGGATCCCATCCTATGGAAAAAATTTCATGTATGAACTCACTTTGTACAATACGGACCAAGCATGTGAAATCTGCCTTTGTGAGCTTACCAAAGGGGTAATGGAGGTTCTGAAGTGAAATTTTCATATATGATACCTATAACTTTATTGTATGCATGGATTTGAATTTTAAAACATAAATAAACAGCTATGAACCATTTCC
>JARHVA010008931.1:202500-292500 GCA_037957365.1 Torreya grandis | reverse complement strand
ACCTATTCTTCAGTGGAATGTTTATGTTATTCAATATAAAAAACAACAAGTTTATTGTATTGATAGTTAAAAAGTGATTTCAACATTATATAGTTTCGATTCTAATTTATTTTTTTACTTACTCTCTTTTCTTGTAGTATGGATTTTATATTAAAGGTAATTGATGTGTTAAGGCTATGATCACTAAAGTTATTTTTCAATAATTATATGCATGTTGTATTTGAAAGCATATAGGTTACCTTAAATTGGTGATTATAATACATGCAATGTGTATTGGACAATAACTTTTGGGTATTTTAATGCTATCAAAAATATTAGCTTAATCATTTTCTTAAGTTGAATACTATTGACTGATATTCAATTTCTATGCCACTTGAGTGGATGAAAAACTATTCAAGTTTATTATTATGGTACATTATATTATTATTGGACTTGTAGTAATTTAGTAGAATTTAGTGATGTTACATCTCGATTTCTCACTAAGTAAATTTACTTAATTATTCATGGATTATTATGGTTGGTTTCATTTAATATTATTTAACTAAGTTGTAAGTCATATGTTGTTATGCAATAGTTGTATATTTCTGTGATTACATGAATGCATTACTATGAGTTAATTGTATTGTATATTCTTTACATTATGATTATGTTGATTTGTTGTTATAGTAGTATTTTATGATATATCATGATGTTACAGGATAACTACCTTCTTATCATGAGTTTGATGTAGGAAAGATTCCTCCCTTAGAGCATGATAGAGGGAGAGCATCATCAAAGAGGGTGGTGTAGATAGAGTTATAAGAACAACTAGAACCCATGCACACACCAAATTAGATATCAGTCATAATATGTATTGTTTAAATTGTTAGCTTTAGTATGAATTTGATGTTATTTGCATTTAGATAATTAATCATGTGTGTTAACTTTGTGATTTAGTTAAGTTTTATGCCTATGTGGAATTAATCTTATGTGATTGTGTTGTGGCTATTATATGTAAATTGTGTGTATAATGTTACTGGGTGTTTATGTCATGTTATTGTATTCATGATTATTAGTGGTTTAAGACAAAACAAATTTTTGTGAATAGTATCTATTTACTATTATCTATAAATTAACGAAATGACTTTGTAATGTTTTAGAACATTAACTAGTTATCTTTATGATATTTGAGAAATATGATTATATGGATTAATGAATTAATATATAAAGATAATAAAAGACAATGGATAATCTATATATATAATGTAGTAATAATAATGATTACCTTGTTATAATAGCCATTATGTTTTTATATAATATTTGTTGATTTACCATTTTGGATTAAAAGAATATCATCTACTTACATTAGTCAAATTATTATCACATCATGATGATTGTTTATCTATACTATGTTATTAATAGAAACGTATTACTACCCTAAACTATCCTATGAACTAAACCTATTCACTATTAAGATGCATAGTCAATTATAATGTTTGTATTATATCTTATCATTGGTAATTAAGTAAATGGTGGACTTTTGTGAAGTTAATTTTTGGTCATGTGGCATCAATAAACCATGTAGGAAATAAAAGCAATACAATAATGATTAAATAATTTTGGGGAAAGTTTGATAATGTTTATCTTTAGTGCTTGTGTTAAATTAGGGTTAAGTAGAAAACATAGCGGCTAATAGCCTTTTTCTACATAAATTGAAATAATGAGATTTATGTAAGTAATTGCATGAATTACATGAAAAGGGAAAAAATATGATGGACAAAGAATAAGAGGAGTGATGATAAAAGGCATGGAGGACATGACACAAGGAAGAGAAATAAGAGCAGAGTGAAGGAAACCAAATTATTCTAATCTAAGAAGTTCATCTAGATGCCATTACAAGGTTTGTGATGTTATTTAATTTTATGTGGAATCTAGAAAAATTTAGAGAATATTTAAATATATTTATCTATTAGGGTTTATAAAATGATCTATATTTTATTTAGAATATAGTCTTAGCCCTATGGATGGCTCGGCCATCCAAATCACTAAGCCAATATCCTCTAAATCCCAATAAAGATAAAGTAGTACTATATGTGAGTAAAACTATAGGGTTAAAAGGATTTTCTACCATGATGTAAATATGCCCAAGTTAAGTTTAATGGGTTTTATCTGATGGTTTTAACATATACTGTGACTGAGATTTTATCTTGACCCTTTATATATATATATACAAACTCAAATTGATTATATATACATATATACTCATTAGGTATATATTGATATATTGAGTATATGTGTGTGTGTGTGTGTGTATGTATGTATGTATATTTGTGTGTGTGTGTATGTATGTATGTATGTGTGCATGTATATTTGTGTGTGTGTGTGTGTGTGTGTGTGTGTGTGTGTGTGTGTGTGTGTGTGAGAGAGAGAGAGAGAGAGAGAGAGAGAGAGAGAGAGACAGAGCACACACACACATGTGCATGCATGTGCATACACGCACATATACACACGCACACACATACGTGCGTGCCCACACACACACACACACCTGTGTGTGTGTGCACGCGTGTTTGTGTGTGTGTGTGTGTGTGTGTGTGTGTTTTTGTGTGTGTGTGTGTGTGTGTGTGTGTGTGTGTGTGTGTGTGTGTGTGTGTGCGTGTGCGTGTGCGTGTGCGTGTGCGTGTGCGTGCGTGCGTGCGTGCGTGCGTGCGTGTGTGTGTGTGTGTGTGTGTGTGTGTGTGTGTGTGTGTGTGTGTGTGTGTGTGTGTGTGTGTGTGTGTGTGTGTGTGTGTGTGTGTGTGTGTGTGTGTGTGTGTGTGTGTGTGTGTGTGTGTGTGTGTGTGTGTGTAATTTATAGGGTGGGGTAAAATGCGAATATTGTGTAAAATTGATGAATGAAGGAATTGGGTGGGGTAAAATGTGAATATTGTGTAAAATTGATGAATGAAGGAATTGACTTAAATGTTTCTTGACATTACTTGGTTATCAAATTTCATTTAGCATTTGATATACATATTAAGAGGATTGTGTATATTTTAATAGTGAAATTTTATATGTATAAATAATGTATGTAATTATTTTACAAACTGTGAGAATATATAAATGTACAAGTTGTGTGTAATATGCTAATCAAACAATGAGAATATATATACTAACTATGTGTATTTTGACAAATTCAAAGTTTAAGTTGAATTAATGTATAAATAGGGTCAATATATAATTATGTGTATTGGTTTCTATGATATTCATCTAGGGTTAGGAAATATATATTTAGGAATAATGTGTAATTATCTTTACAACCAAGTAGATAGATAGAGCTCTTATTTCAATTGGTTTCAAAACATGATCTTTTATAAAATAAATACAAGGGACTATGTGTATATTTTTATAAGCTTATTTTAGTTATAAGTTTTATTTTTTATAGAAATTTTGTGCAATGAAAGGTGACTAGTATAAGCTATTTGCATTTTCATATAGTGAAATATAGTGTCAAATTGGGAAATAAAATAATTGGATTTTCTTATACACATATATATAGGGAATATGACTTGATATCATTTATGTGAAAATAATATTAGGTGTAAGTTCTATTAGGAGACTTGTATCATATTATATAATCATAAAACATTTAATGGAAATGAAATTTGATATCAAATTGAAACATACTGGAAAATTACATATGTATTATTAAGATAATATGACTTGTACTTATTTATTGGGTTGAGTATTTGGTTCAAACTCTTTTTAGAAATTTGTAATGTATTTTAAAAAACAAGAGGTTTATATGTAGTAAGTCAATAGAGTCAATCTTGTATAATATATATGATAATATATTTAAACTAATACATAGACTATTGTAATGTCCAAATACATAAATAAACTATGTGAGTGTTTTTATGTTATAACTAGATGTTGATTTGACATAATAAAATCAGAATATGGATATAGATAGTCTATTGATTATAGTACTTTGTTTATTAATAATTTAGTAATATTAATATATTATGATACATCATTAATATATTTTATGAATTTGAAAGTTTTAATGTTTGTTGGAATCTTATGAAGTCCTTTATTAGAAAATATAATTGATTGTGAATATTTATTTACAATATTTAAAAATTGTTTGAATACTTTTATGCGATACATATTATGAGTATAATTAGTATGTACAATTGTATACATACATACAAACATACATACATACATATATATGAGGACTTAGGTACTCATATACATATATAACTTATATTTTTATACTGAGATGTGTGCATATATTTCTAGTTTTATTGGATATTAAAAACTAAGTCGTAGATTCTAGAAGGATAACACACTATGAATATATGCATACAACCTCATAAAAATATAACAAGTTGTAAAAATAAAATATTATGTTTATTGTGAAAATTTGAAATTGAGTAGTGTGTACATAAAAATGATGGAGTATGATATTATTATTTGTCATAGAATGTACTATAAATGAATCTACTTATGGAAATTAGAAACATGAAGTCTAAGTATATATATTATACCAGGTTGGTATAAACTAAACTTGTATACATATTACTTATGTGATAATCAATATAGTAGATAATTCATTCATATGTTTGATGAACTAATGTATTTGGATTATTCATGTATTTAACATGTTTTACACCTACTAATAAGAAGTAATTTATATCAATTTTTTGGTTATATATTAACCAAATCTCACATTTTTGGTACTAATTACGTAGTGAGATGGACATCGCTAGCTTTCTTTGCATTACCAATACTAGATGAAGGTAATTTGATCAAGTGGTGTGTATAAATTTGACTAATCCTAGAGATAAATAACTATTGAAAACCTTAGCCATTATAATGTTTAGTTAAACATTGTCATCTCATATGTATGATTTACATGTTTGTTTGATATCAAGTTAGAATATATTTTTTATGGTACATTTCATGTTTTAGAAATCTTACATCACACAGGTACTAGTTTGTCTCTTTGTATTCCTGGACTGTCACTATCTACCCATGCATGAAGTGAGGGACATTCCCTGATAGGGGATTGTGTAGGGATTAATGGTCCATGGTTGGTGTGGAAAAGTGCTAGAAATATGTTCTCCCTTCCGATAAAAATATTTATTTAAAAACTACACTTGAGATTACCATAGATACTAGAGTTAGGAGAAATCATAATCTATGGAGCCTTGTATCTTGTATTGAATTTATTATTATTAAGACATTATTTCTAATGAAATTTAATTATTTACTCATTATGCATTGATAGAAGTGGTTGTATTTTTTTACTAGTCATGGTTGTTAAATTTGTAATTATTTTATATATTTAGTTATGTTTTGTTTCATATGATGCTAGTGATATGTAACAATTAGATGTTACATGTTTATTTTAAATTCAGCATACTTAATGTGATATACTTGTATCTATAATGAGATTCTCATGGTGAAATCTAATGAAAGTAGATTAAATTAAAAAAAAGTATCACATTATTCTAAGTCAATCCCAATGGTGATGTTACATGTGCTATCAAAGTTACGATTCAAACTCTAAGACTTAATGAGTCCACTAATGTTAATGTATCCTTATGTTACCAGAAAGGAGAATGGTGTGAGATGGAGTATCTAGTGAGGGTCCTTCTAATGTCAATGATAATAATCATTAATTTAGTCCTAAACAATTTGTTATTGAGCAAGCAATAGAGTTAGATCACATTCTCATAGCCATGAATGAAACCATGAATCAAATTTTATCCTTAGAATATGAAGTTCATGGCCATGAAGTGGAAGTACACCAAGATGTACTTGAATAACATATTCCTAAGCATTAAATCCCTCAAGACATGAGAGTAAAAATAGCTATGGGATTGGATAGAGATATCAAAATGGTGCTTCCACCCAAGTTTAATGAAACCATTTTAGGTGATAGAGCTAAAGCATGGTTTATTGACATAAAAAATTAATTCATTATTTAAAACTAATATGAGGTTACTAAAGTAGTGTTGGGATCTTACTAGTTGGATGGTAAAGCAACTACATTGTGGGCCAACAAGAAGTTGTATATGAATCTTAACTTGACCACTACTACATGGGAATATTTTTTTATATTGTTTAGATCATGGTGGCTTCCATACTTCTACTTTGACCAAAATCTTATAGATTTTAAAAATTTAAAGCAAGGAGATTTATCGATGAATGAGTAATGGTAATAATTAACCAATTTTTTTAAGTATATACCTTAATATCAAGTAGATGAGAGGTTCAAAATTAGGAAGTTCATAATGGAATTAAACCCCATATTGGTGGAGAGGTTGATGTTTATAGACAATCTTCCATATACTAGGTCTTTGAGAAGGCAATCAAGCAGAAACAAAAGTTGAAATCTCTTGCTCAGGCCAGGGATAAGTTTAAAAAAAAAATTGAAGTTCTAAACCAAACTTTAAAAATAATAACTATAATAAAAGGGGTGGAGACTCCAAGACTCAATTGAAAAATTAGAATTCTATATTCAACAATGGTTTAGGTAAAAATAAATTGGGTAATGGTTTTAAAGGTGGTTTCAATGAAAACCAATAGTTTGATAGGAAAGGACCAACTAAAGGTTGATACATTTTTAGAGGTGACAATTTTTATCATGAGTGTACCATGGATAAGATCAAGAACAAATGTTATACTCCTCACCAATGAAATTTTTAGCACATATTCATGCAGTAGTTGATAATCGGCTAGTCAATTTCCATGTTTCACCCATAGAACTATCAAATATTTTGTTTGAACATATAGTTTATATTTTAATAGATATAAGGGATATAGAATATTTTATAGCTCATAAAATTATTTATAAAAGCTATAGTAATGGAAAATTCATGGTCAGTATAATATGGGAATGAGTCTAAGGCCAATGTTGACAAGTGTTTAGTTGAATATGAGATTAGGTTGCCCAAAATTTATAATAGTAATTGATCTTAATGTAGTACCACTAGGGTCATATGATGTGATCCTAGGAATCAATTGTATTTCAAATCATAAATTAAATGTTGACTATTACTTGAATAATGTTGAGTGTTAGGAAGTATTTTGGAAATTAAACATAAATTTGGGGTGAGAGAAGAGAGATAAGGATTAGGAAATTTTTTCAAAAGCAACTCAGGAAGGCTTAAGGAAAAGGGTGCCAAGAATTTATTATCAAGGTAAATGAGGTGGAGGAATCTAAGGAACCATCCCTTTAAAATTCATTCCTTAAGAATTTTCATGACGTGTTTTCAAAGGAATTGCTAACATTACCTCCTAAATGTGAGTTTGATCTTTCTATCGATATCATACATAGATTGAATCCACATTCTAAGTAACCATATAGGATGACAACCACTAAATTTGTTGAATTTAAATCTCAACTCTAGGAATTATTGTTAAAGGATTTGATCATGCCAAGTATGTCACCAAGGGCTGCACTAGTTGACTTCGTCAAGAAGAAGGATGGTACTCTTTAGATTTGTATAGATTATAGAATGTTGAATAAGTAAAATATCAAAAATATGTATCCACTACATTTTATATATGATATTTTTGATCAAATCGAGGGTTAATGGTATTTGAAAAAATCAACCTTAGTGTAGGATATCATAGACTAAGGAATAAAGATGAGGATATCCTAAAAACAACATTTAGAACTCGTTATGGGCACTATGTGTTCACAATTTTACCATTTGGATTGATAAATGCTCCAACAACATTTATGAATAGTGTGTTTAAAGATTATCTAGATCATTTTATTCTGGTCTTTCTTGAAGACATTATTATATAATCTAATGATGAAGAGGAGCATCTTCAACATCTAAAACTAGTTTTACAATGATTACAAAAGCACAAGTTGTATGGAAAGTTTTTTAAGTGTGTATTTTTCCAAAACATAGTACAATATTTGGGACATATTATCTCTATTGATGGTATTTTAGTTGATCTGGAAAGGATAAGAGCCATTATGGAGTGGCCATCACCAAATAATGTCCATGATGTAATAAGTTTCATGGGATTAGTAGGCTATTATAGGAAGTTTGTTCTAAATTTTTTTAGGTATCTAATTTAATTACCTCTCTGGAATGGAAGAACCAAAGTTTTATCTAGTTAGATAAGTGTGAAGTAGCTTTATAAGAATTAAAAAAGGGATTACTTTAGTACCAGTGCTAAGATTTCTTAAACCTAATGGTCAATTTTTATTGATCATAAATTCATCAAGGGATGAACTAGGAGTCCTTATACAAGATGGTGCAGTGGTAACCTATGAATCAAGAAAGTTGAAGCCTTATGAGGTGAACTATGCCCCTCATGACCTAGAAATTTTAGTAATTGTGCATGCTTTGCATGTTTGGATGCATTATTTATTGGAAACTAATTTGAGCTTAAGATTTACAACTTGGGAATTGATTACATCTTCACCCAATTGAATCTAAATGTTCATTAAAGGTACTAGTTAGAGTTCTTGTCTGATTACGATTTTGATATCAACTTTATCAAAGGAAATAAAAATATATTAGCTAATTTCCTAAGCTATAGGAGGTACATAGAAGCCATGTCTACTATTATAAGTAATTTCAAGGAATAAGTGATAAAATTCCATAGGAGACAAATATTATGATCATGTCAGGAAAATATTGTCCAAAAATGATCAAAATCCTAGGTATAAAGGATACAAAATAGAGAATGATGGTATTTTGTGTTATTATAGAAGGATTTATTTAATCGATAGGGAGAATATGAAGAGCATATTAATAAAATAAATGCAAAATGACCCATATTAATGATAAGTAACTATGTTCATGACAAATCTTATACCACTTTATTTCTTTAAAGGAATCAAGAAATATGTAGTGGACTTTGTGTCTGGTTATTTAGAATGTTAGCATGTGAAAGGTGAAAATGTGCATCTAACTAGATTATTGTATCCACATGACATAATAGAATGAAAGTGGAAAGTGATTAGTATGTATTTTTTTCAAAGTTTACCATTGTCAAGAAACAAGCATGACATGATCTTGGTAATAGCTAACAAACTAAGCAAGATAGCTCACTTTATACCAGTAAATTTGATAGATGATGCACCTACTCTTGTGAAGAGGTTCATAAAGTAAGTGTACCAATTATATATACTTATAGAAAAGATAATTTTGGATCATGATTCAAAGATGAATTCTAGGTTTTTGTTAACTATGAATTGAGCTTTGGGTATGCAACTAAAATTTAACACTACATATGACCCAAAAATAGATGGTCTAACTGAGTGAGTTAATCATATGCTAAAGGATATTATTCATGTGTATCTCATGAATCAAAAATATAAGTTGGAAGAGTATATTTAATTGGTTGAGTTTGCTTACAATAACTCATACCAATTAGATTTGAAGATGACACCATTTGAAGGATTGTATGGAAAAAGGTGTAAGACACCAATCAGTTGGGATAGGTTGGAAGACAGGGTAGTCTTTAAGCCAAAAATGATTTAAAAATGGAAGATCAAGTAATATCAATCAATTAAATATTATTATAGGCCAATGATATGTAGAAAAATTATGTTGATATAAAATGAACAACTAGACAATTTTTAGTAGGTGATAAGGTGTCCTTATGGGTTAAGTTGTAGAAGAACTTGATTAAATTTGAAAAGTTAGTGAAACTTTCACCAAGATATGTGGGACCCTTTGAGGTTTTTGAAATGGTCAATCTTATAGCATATAGGATTGTATTTCAACCATCCCTATATATTTTGTATAATTTCTTCCATGTATCTTATCTTAAAAAGTATATTGATGATCCTTCACATGTGTTGGATTGAAATGATTTGTAAGGTATAGATCCTAGGGTGGTCATGGTAGAACCAAGTAGATTAATTTACAATTTCAAACTTTGTTTAAATAATAGAGATGTCTCATAGTGCAAGGTCTTGTGGGACCAATACTCTAAGAATAATGCCGTATGGGAGGACTATGATGAGTTCTATAGGATATTTTCACATTTGTTTGCTTGAATTGTTGTCTCATATAATGTTATTCTTCTACTGAATAATATTTTGATTTAGAACTAATGTTTTAATAACTATCATCTTAACGATGACCAGATTTAAGGTGGAAAGATGTTACATCCCAATTTCTCTCTAAGAAAATTTAATTGATTATCTGAGGATTATTATGGTTGATAAATAAATTTATTATTATCTAATTAAGATGTAAGTCATATGTTGTTATTGGATAATTGTATGTTAATTTTATTACATAATTGCATTGATATGAGTTCATTATATTATATATTCTTTAAATTATAATCATATTAATTTGTTGTTACAGTATTATTTTATGATATATATAATGATGTTATTATCTAACTACCTTCAACTCATGAGTTTAGTGTAAGAGAGATTCATACCTCAGAGCATGATGTAGGTAGAGCATCATTAGAGAGGATGGTGTAGATGGAGGTGTTGGGGAATGATAGAAGAATATCTAGAACTGATGCACACACCACCTTAGATAACAGTCATAATATATATTATTTGAATAGTTATCTTCACTATGTATTTGATTTTGATTGTGATGTACTTGTTATATATAGATTGAGTGTATAACTAAATCATAACTAAATCTATATATAACTCCACATCTTGTGTGGAGTTAATCTTGTGTGATTGTGATGTACTTGTTATATATAGATTGAGTGTATAATGTTAATGGATGTTTATGTCATGTCATTGTATTCATGATGATTAATTCTTTTCCTAGAAAACAAATCTATATGAATAGTATCTATTTACTATTGTCTATAGATTAACTAAAATGTCCTTGTAATTTTTTAGAATAATAGCTGGTTATCATTATGATATTTGAGAAATATCATTCAATGGCTTAACACCTTTATATATATATATATATATATATATATATATATATATATATATATATATATATATATATATATATATATATATATATATATATCTGTGTGTGTGTGTGTATAGATATATATATATATATATATATATATATATATATATATATATATATATATATATATATATATATATACACACACACACACACACACACACACACACACACACACACATATCTACACACACACACACACACACACACACACACACACACACACACACACACACACACACACATAAAATGTAGTAATAATAATGATTATGTTATTATAATAACCACTATTTTTTATATAATTGTTGGTTTACCATTTTGTATTAAAATAATATCATCAACTTACATTAATCATATTGTTATTAATTCATAATGATTTTTTATCTATACTAAGTTATTAAAAAAATTGTATTACTACCCTAAACTATCCTATGAACTAAACCTAGTCACTATTAGGATGCATAGTCAATGGTGATGTTTGAAGTATTATTTATCATTGGTAATTAAGTAAATGGTAGACTTTGGGAAGTTGATTTTTCATCTTATGACATCAATAGACCATGCAAGAAATAAAAGGAATAAAACAATGATTAAGGAAATATAGGGAAAGCTCGAGAATGTTTGGCTTTTTTGCTTGTGCCAAATTAGGGTTAAGCATAAAAATTCGTAGTTAATGGAATTTTTTTTGCATAAATGGAAACTACAAGATTTATGCAATTAGTTGTATGCAATACATGAAAAAGGAAAAAATTTGATGTAGAAATAATAAGAAGAGATATGGTAAAGGGCATGGAAGACATGACATGAGGAAGAGAATTAGGAGCAGAGTGAAGGAAAACAAACTATTCTAGTCCAAGAAGTTCATATGGATTCCATTATAATATTGATGATGTTATTTATATTTTTGTGGAATATGGCATTTTTTTGAGAATATATAAATATGTTTATCTAATAAGGTTTAGAAAATGATTTGTATTTTATTTAGGATACTGGTTTAGCCCTTTGGATGGCTTGACCATATATAGCACTAAGCCAATATTCTATAAGTCCTTATAAAAACAAACCATAACAATATGTGAGTAAAACCATAGGGTTATAATAACTTTCTTACCATAATCATAATATTCATAAGTTAAGTTCAATGGGTTTTAGCTGATGGTTTTAACATATATTGTGACTAATATTTTTTCTTGACCTTTGATATATGTGTGTGTGTGTGTGTGTATACTTAGAATTTATCAGGTTGGGTAAAATTTAAAGCCTTATTAAAATAGATGAATGATCAAATTGACTTAAAAGTTTCTATGTATTTTTTGATTATCAAAGTTTATTTAGAATTTAATATACCTATTAAGAGGACTGTGTATATTTTAATAGTGAAATTTTATATGTACAAAATGCGTATTTAATTTTTTTTACAAACCATACAAATATATAAAGTTATGATTTGTGTGTAATATGTTAATCAAATAGTGAGAATATATATACGAACTATGTGTATTTTAATAAATTTTATATCTAAGTTGAATCGATGAATAAACATGGTTGATATAAAATTCTATGTATTGGTTGCTGTGAGATTCATCTCAAGTTAGTGGATATATATTTTAAAAATGTGTGTAATTATCCTTCAAACCAAGTAGATGGATAGAGGTCTGAGTTCAATTGGTTTCAAAACATGATCCTTTATAAAATAAATACACAAGACGGTGTGTATATTTTTATAAGCCTATTCCAACTATAAATTTTTAATTTTATAGGAATTTTGTGCAATGAAAGGAAAATTTTATAAGTTTTTTGCATATTCATATAGCAAAATATAGTGTCAAATTGGGAAATAGAATAATTGGATTTTCTCATAAACATATATACAAGATGTATGGCTTGTCTATCATTTATGTGAAAAGAATATTAGGTGTAAATTCTATTAGGAGACATGTAGTGTATTATGGAATCATAAAACATTTACTGTAAATGAACGTTGACATCAAATTGAAACATAATAGGATCTTACATACATGTTATTAAAATAATACAACTTGTAATTATTTATTACCTTGATTATTTGGTTTGAACTCTATAGAAATTGGTAATGTATTTTAAAGCACATGAGGTTTATATGTAGTAAGCCAATATATTTTAACTTGTATAATATATACGATAATATATTTAAACTAATACATTGACAATTGTAAGGTCCAAATACATAAATAAACTATGTGAGTGTTTGTATGTTATAACTAGATGTTGATTTGACTTAAAAAGATCAGAATATGGATATATATAGTTTATTAACTATAATACTCTATTTATTAATAATTCAAGAATATTAATATATTATGATAGATCATCAATGTATTTTGTGAATAATAATGTTTTAATGGTTTTAGAATCATATAAAGTCCTTGATTAAAAAATATAAATGACTGTTGATATTTATATACAATATTTGCAAATTATTTGAATACTTTTATGCGATACATATTATAAATAGAGTTAGTATGTATAAGTGCATCTGTGTGTGTGTGTGTGTGTGTGTGTGTGTGTGTGTGTGTGTGTGTGTGTGTGTGAGAGAGAGAGAGAGAGAGAGAGAGAGAGAGAGAGAGAGAGAGAGAGAGAGAGAGAGAGAGAGAGAGAGAGAGAGTGCTTAGGTACTCATATATATATATATATATATATATATATATATATATATATATATATATATATATATATATATATATATATATATATATATATATATATTAGTGTATTGGGACATGTGACTATAATTCTAGTTTTATTGGCTATTAAAAATTAAATCATAGAATCTTGAAGGATAGGACACTATGAATATATGCATAAAACCTCCTAAAAATATAACAAGTTGTTTAAATGAAAGATTATGTTTTCATCAAAACTATGATTTTTTTTTTATTATGACTGGTTATTTAAAATTGAGTAGTGCATACATAAAAATGATGGACTATGATATTATCACTTGTCATAGAATGTACTATAAGTGACTCAACTTACAAAAATTAGAAACATGCAGTATATATATATATATATATATATATATATATAAAACATGTTAAATACAAGAATAATATAAATACATATATTTAATTTGTCAAACATATGAATGAATCTACACTATATTAATTATCACATAAATAATATGTACATAGGTTTAGTTTATACCAATCAGGTATTATATATATATATATATATATATATATATATATATATATATATATATATATATATATATATATATATATATATATATATATATATATATATATATTTGGTTATTATATATAATACCTGATTGGTATAAACTAAACCTATGTATTATTTATGTGATAATTAATATAGTGTAGATTCATTCATATGTTTGACAAATTAAATATATGTATTTATATTATTCTTGTATTTAACATGCTTTATGCTTGCTAATAAGAAGTAATATTTATGAAATTATTGGTTATATAATAACCAAATCTTATATTTTTTGGTACTAATTAATTAGTGAGATAGATTTTACTAGATTACTTAGCATCACCAATGCTAGATGAAAATAATCTGATCAAGTGGTGTGTATGAATTTGAATGATCCTAGAGATCAATAACTATTGAAAACTTTTGCCAAAGTAATATTTAGTTAAACATTGTCATTTCATATGTATGATTTACAAGTTTATGTGATATCATGTTAGAATGTATTTATTTAAGTTACAATCATGTTTTTATAAATCTTACAATGCACGGGTACTAGTTTGTCTCTCTAGATTCTTGCACCTTCACTATCTACACATCTATGAAGGGAGGGCCATTCCCTAATGTGGGATTATATAGGGGATTGATAGACCATGTGGAAAAGCACTTGAAATATGCTCTTCCTCCCCATAATAGTACGTATTTGCATACTACACTTGAGATTACCATAGATACTAGAGTTTGTGGAACTCATAATCTATGGAGCTTTGTATCTTGTAATAAATTTATTATTTTTAAGACATTATATTCAATGAAAAACTAATTATTTACTCATTGTACATTGAAAAATGTGAATGTATTTTTTTACCATCCATGGCTATAAAATTTCTAATTACTTTATATTTTTAGTTATGTTTTGTTTCATATGATGCTAGTGATCAATAATAGTTAGATGTTACGTGTTTATTTTAAAGTTAACTTACCTAGTGTGTTATACTTAGAACATTAATTAGATTATCATGGTGAAATATAATGAAATAATATGTAGATTAAATTAAAAAATGTGTCACATTATTCTAAGTCAATCAGAGTGGGGATGTTACAAGTGACGAATGAAAATTTATAGATATAAATATTATTTTATTTACAAAAATATTTTAGTTTACAATGAAATGAAATGAGGGTATGTTAATAATCACAATATTTTAATTTTGTAAGATTTATTTATGTTATATAATAACACAAACAAGGTGTGTATAATACATTTTAAATTACATAAGTTTCTAATTTTAATTATATTTAGTGATATGAAGTTAATAATCATACTTGAATGTATAGGAAACTTAAGGAAAAAATTTAGTATCCTTCTAGAAATTTATTATGGTAAATACATTATATATGCATCATGTTTAATAATGAATTACAAAGTACATGTTAGTTTTAACAAGTTTTATTAATAATCTTTTGTAATGAAAGTTTATATTATTGGTGGATTTCATTGTATATAAGGTTTTACAAAGTCTTAAGAACAATCCTTGAGGATAGTTTTGATATTGAATTTGGGTGGAAAATTTTAATTTTAATTTTTATTTTCATTTATTTTATTAAGATAATGGATATCAAAAAATTCATAAATGGCTATGAGTTAAATAGTTAAAGTAATCCTTAGTTTGAAATCACAGTAAAAAGGAAAGAGTTTTATGTCTTAGACTTTGATTAACTAGGAATGAAAGTTAAATGATTAAGTGAATATAAATATGTTTATTAGTTGGTGCATCTATTCCAAGGCAATTTAAGTCTTCAAAAAATAATTAAGTTGCCATTATACCAAGGCAAGGTATGGCTGTTGTAACATCAACTTCTTGTTTGTGATTCCTATGAATTCTTGATAATCATTTATTGTCGATCTTGATGAAGTGAAATTAGAGCATATGACTAATATTATTTACATATATTAATTTATTACTATACAATATTATAGGATGGTCTAGTTATTCCACCTAAGTAAATTAGTTTTGGATCTAGCTACATTTATTATGTACAATTAGAGGTGATCCCATTTGATGTAATACCCACTTATGTGGTAATGTTCATTGATAACAAGAATCGATAATGTACACTTATTTAATTCAGATTATATTGTTAAATATAGTGAATGTTATAAAATACATGAGGGTAGTGATCCCATATCTAGTCATTATTGACATAAGTAGGTAGTCCTAATTGGTGGAAATTGCCTTATCATAATATGTAAATTTTAAAGTGTTCCAAACAAATTGCCATGTACTAAATTTGGAAATAAACCTAAATCTAAAGTATTTATACTCACATAATAATGTAAATCATTGAATTCATAATCTTAGTATGATGATTATTTTATTGTGAATTCAAATCTTTCTGCACTATCTCGGTGTGACACTTATTGATGTTAACAATTACTCTCAGGTTAGAGTTCAGTTACTTTAAATGGCAAAGGTGTCGATAACTTTATGTCAACTATAAGAATTTTTTTAATGCTAAAGGTTGTTAAATGGTCATATTATGAATGTTATATTGTGTGTGTGTGTGTATTAGATCATATGAGTGTACACTAAATACACTTACCCACCCTAATCTTCATATTAATTGGATAAATAACTTCATAAAATTATCCTTTAGGAAATTTTAACCTTATTCTAGTACTTGTGTATGGTGTAATATAATTATGGACCTAATCATGATTATGTGAATTGGACTTATTTCATTAAGTTTTGAACTATTGTTAGTATCACCATGTTTGTTTCAAAAAATTATGTTTTTAAAAAATACTTCATCTTCAAGATATATTATCCTCAATGAGACTTATCTACATTTTCAAACACTTCTAGACATACCTTCCTCATCTCCATGCATGGTTATCTAAGCACTTACATCCCTATATGGTAGGTAAGTTTGAAATATATCCCAATGCCAAAGTGTTTTTTGTTATTATATTTGATATCTTAGAATATAAGGAAAATATTTGTTATCAAATCACATTTTAGGATCAACACATTCCACACATAAAACTCTAGTTCCATGTTTTAACCCTATTATTAAATATTTCATAGTCACAACCATCTATGTCGGTCCTGAATATCTCTATTTTAACCTTTGGGGGGAATTTACATTAAGGGTCATTAGCAATGTCTAGGGTGAATTCTTGCATATTGATCCTATAACTACCTTGACTTCCAACAGTAATTTTGATAGAATCCTAGTTAACATGGATACCTCAAAGGACCTAAATACTAATGTTGATATGAGGTTGGAACATGGAAAGCTAAGCAAATCCTTGATTAGGAGGGATTGTTATTTCGGTGCCATAGATGGTTTGGAACGGGTCATCTTACCACATAATATGGTAGTTTAAACATAAGTAAAGTTTAACTTAGTGTAAGGATGCCCTTACTAATATACTTATGGTGAATGGAGAGGACATAGAGAGGGATGTTTTATACTTAGCTTTGAAAGACTCAAAACATACATCTACTGAGGTGGCACCAAAGATTGAAATCCGTAATTTAAAGGTATAATGAAATTTTGTTATAACAATAGATCATTCAAAATATAAATCTTAACCCTCCAAATCAATTGAAATGTCTATCCCCTTATCCATAGAGACTATAAAATATAAGGGGGATTGGGCTGAAGTAGAAAAAATTAAAAATGATAAAGGACTAAAGGTCGATAAGTCTTCCACTATAAACCTTCTCTTAGGAGAGCCTTAGAACTTGGTTGGTATAAGTTTCATAAAATACTACTTGTAGACAATGGTTACTACTATCAGGGACATTATGCTTCTTATTGGTGGTTGTTATGTGCTTGTTGGTTGTTTGTGGGATGGATGCATATTTTAATTTGGTTTTTTGTTTGCTATTGGTATAGGTAGATTCTGAATTTTTAATTATTTTATATTTTATACTGTATATTAGTTATAGGATCTTTATAAAACCTGTAATTTTACCATATCAAATAAAAAATAAAACTTTATTGTATTTTAAGGGGAATATACAATAATAACTATAATTTAGCTAGTCATATAGTTTAAAATTACAATAGAAAATTAGTATTGAATTTTTCAAACTATAAAAAATGATATATGTGAAAATAAATCTAGATTTCATGACTGTTGTAATATATACAAACATATAATGATCAATATAACATTCATAAGTCTAGGTTAAATTTCAAACAATTAAACATTGATGATAAATTCTCCAAAAAAAAATTCATAAATTGTAGCTTATGTTTTACTAGCACCCTAGTATTTCAATTTAATATTTTTTTATTGTTCTTCAAACTAAGAGTTTAAGCCTCAACCATATTATTAGTATGGATCTCTTAAATAAAAGTTATATCCCAAAAATAGGTATTAAGAAGGTTGTTAAGGGTATTAGCTATTTCTCAAAGGAATCAAAAAATTATATAAAATGAATTATGAGCTTAGTGCCCATGTCTTTCAATTGACCTACAAATAAAAATTTACATTCTTTCCCTTTAAATAATGGCCTAAATCATAAGTATATATTATCTTGGTAATGTACTCACTCTTAAAATGTAAAATTATGTTCAATTTTCCTTTCTTATTTTTAATCAAATGGAACAAAATTTATCATATTTATAATAAATCTATCATATTTTTGACATTCTCAACTATATTCATGCATTTTGTAATTATTAGGAGAATAATAACAAGTTCTACTTTAACTGGAAAATATGTTTTATTCCTATAGTGGTCTACATCATAACTATAGGTTCAATATCATGTCTTGACTTTACACCATGGTTAAAATTGCTTTAAGGATATGAAATATTCATATGACAACATGGTAAATGATACCCCTCAATAAATTTGTCTCACACACAACCAAAGACTCTTAAAAAGGATATAAAAAGAGAAATGATAGAAACAAAAGTTAATATTCAAACTAGAAAATATGGTAATTCTTATTACATGCTTTATGTGAATTTTATTAAGTTTTCCTTTATTGTTTTCAATGGCATGCAATAATTTCTTTTCTAAAATGTAAGATATATTATCTTTTCCACATTCCCAATCACATTAAAGTATTTTTTCCATGGTTAGGGTAATAAAAAGGCATTCACCTTTAGCTAGTTAGAATGTTTTAAACCTTATTTTTCATACATCAGAAGTATATATTCACCTAGTAATATACATAGCTTTAAAATACAACAATTTGTTCAAATTTCATTTCTTATTTTGAACGAATCGTAGAAATCTAATTTGTGTCGCACCTATGATATTTTCTAAACTCTTAATCATACTCACGTCCTTGTATCTAATGATTATGGGAATAAGAGTAATTATATTTCAAATTATCAATATTTTTCTAACCTATATATTCATGCATCAAAACTATAGGTTAAATATCATGTCTTGAGTTTCCAACATGGTTTTAGTTGTTTCCAGGTTATGAAATCTTCATATGACAACATGTTAATTGGTGTCCTTCAAAAACATCTTATCTGACATAGTTAAAGTCTCTTACAAATGGAAATATAAAGAGAAATAATATAAGTAGAACCTTCAAACTAGACATTATGATTTTTATTCTTATGTACTTTTGAGTAATCTCTTTAGTTTTAATATTATATTTTGAACTAAATATGACAATTTTTATTTGTAATTTAAGACATCTATTATATTTTCCACATTCTCCATCATATTTAAGTATTTTTGGAAGGGTATGGGGAATAATATGTCATTCTCCTTTATCTGGTCAAAATATTTTAAACCTACAACAGCCTACATCAAATCTATATATTCACATGATAATGCACTCACCCTAAAAATGTAACTTTATGTTCAATTTTGTTTTATATTTTTGATTTGAATGTAACATAGCTCATTGAAAATGTATGACATCTATAATATTTTCAACATTGTCAATTTATTGAACTATTTATTACATGCTCATGGGAATAAGAACAAGTTTTATTTCAACTAGCCAATAGATTCTAATCCTATACTAGTCCACATCAGGACTATATATTCAGTTTCACATGTTGAGTTTCCACCATGGTTATAAATATTTATAGACTATGAAATATTTGAATGATAACATGGTCAAATAACCTTAAAAAAATTTGTCTCAGGCATATCCAAATAATCTTAGCAAAGGATATAAAATCATAAATGAAAACATAAAAAATAAACATTCAAACTAGACATTATGTTAATTCTTCTTACGTACATCCTAAGTAAACTATTTAGCTTTCCTCTCTTATTTTAAACCAAGGGAAATATATTTTATCTAAAATGTTATAAATCTAACTTCTTTTACACATTATCATCACATTCAATTATTTTTATCGTTGTTAGAAGAAAAATAAGTCATTATACTTCAGCTAGTCAAAAGGTTTTAAACCTAATGTGGTCTATACCAATACTATATATTCACTTGGTAATGTACTCAGCCTAAGAAATCAATAATATGTTCAAATTTATTATCTTATATTAAACTTAATGGTAAAAAAATACATAAAATTTAATACATATATCACATTATATAAATTCTCAATAATATTAAAGTTATTTTATCATGCTAAGGGGAATAATAAGAAGCTCCCCTTGAACTAGTCAATAGGTTTAAAACCTATAGTGACTTGCATAAGAACTATCAATTTAATATCATATGAAAACTAAGTAAATGATATAAAAATATAAAAAAATTAAATATCTATAGTGACTATCTACTTAGTTTTCACTATTTATAGGCTAATAAATATTCATATGACAACATGGTAAGTGGTACCATTAAAAATTATCAGACACATCCAAATACTCTGGACAAAGGCTATAAAAAGCAATTTTTTATATACGAGTAAAATAACATATTTTTTAAGGATATGAATCCTTGTTTAAAGGATTAAAATATAAAAAAATTAAATATCAAATAAAATGAATCTACCATAAAATCATGTATCATACCTTCAAACTATATAAGTATGATTGGTTAGAACAATAACCAACAAAAAAACTTATGCAATAAAAACCAACAAAATAACAACAAATAATTAGCTAAAAAACATAATAATTTTAGATAACTGCCCATCACTATGCAAAAAATACACTACATTACAATCTACCTCTAATAACCCTTTTTGAGGGATAATATTTTAATCGATTTCTTTGTTGAGTCTTCTTTTATTCTTCATATGCACTAAATACCAAACCTTCTTATCATGTAGATCTGAATTTGGAGAGAAAGGCACAACTATTTCAATTTCAATTTATTTGTTTCCAATCCTATTTTAAAATATCTATTTATATGGTGAGCTTGAAGCTCTAGATAGGGATCTTGTGGTTATCTTAATAACTTATTAAACTTGCATCATTACGATTATAGATTCATTATTTTTTGAATCTATGTCATCACCCTCAGTTTTAGCATTTTCCATAGTAAGATGACTGACAAGTGAATCCTTCCACTAATTGGCATCCTTATTTATTTTAAGGCTATTATAATATTATAAAAATAGAAATTATAGAAGCAAAATTTTATCTTCGAACTAAACATTATGGTAATTATTCTTACATAGATTTTGATTAATTTGTTTAGTACTCCTTTCATATTTTAAACCCAATAGAACATTGTTTATCTAAAATTTAAGACATATTATCTTTTCAACATTCTCAGTCATATTCAATATTTTTTCATGGTTAGGGGAATAATAATTTATTCTAATTTAATTGGTATAAATTTTTTAACCGTATAGTTCCATGTATCAAAACTATATATTCACTTGATATGTACTCAACTTGTAAATAAAATAATCTATTAAATTTCATTTCCTATTTTGAGTGAATACAAAAAATATTATACTAAATATAATGCATATATAATATATTTAAAATTATTAATCATACTCAATTCTTTGTGAAATTCTCATGGGATGTTTAAAATTTAATTAGTATAGATCAATATTTTATAGGGTTAATAATATATAAGTTAATAAGCACAAGGGTGATAAACATATCTATAATAGGTCAATTATTTATAAATTTAGATAAATAATAATATGTATTTAAATGCTAAGATATGCTAAAAATAATGAGTAAAACTATCAATTCATATCAAAATAATTGAAAAACAAGAGTACTTATATGGAATATTGTATACATGTATATTTAATATGGAATAGTATGGACGTAGATTAGGTATATATTCTAGATCAATCATAAGATTATTTTTAAAAAATCACTTTTTGGCCTCTGACATTTGCATCAAATCTCGACAGTTGTGTTGATACACCTATCTAACTTTGACATAGGTGTCTAGTATATAATATTGAGTTGATCTAGTTTCAACCATCTGAAACCGTTTGGGTTTTCTTTCACCTTTATGTTGGTGTAATAAAATCCCATCCATAGGTTTTTTTTCTTTGTCAAATGATCAAGCCCTAGTTTTTCATCTTCATAGTGACCTTACTAAAATTGGTTAGTGGGATCATAGTGTCAAGCTAATAATAAGTGCCACTATGTTAACATGTTTTTCTTGCATAGACATTTCTCTAAGAGGGCCTTGGACTAATTTATTTCTACCCTAATATGTTATCTTATGTGTGCACAAGGGTAGAATATGTGGATATAAAGTACATACAGTGATATAACTAGTAAGTTGATAAATATGACTCATAGGCTACTCCTTTAGTACTTACAACCTATAGATTGGATATTCTTATCACTAATATTCAAATACGAAATAATATGGAGGATTTTACTTAATTTAATTCTTTATTTTATTCATTTAGTAAGTTTCCTTGTGAGATGCATGATTTTTCTATGTGCGGTAAGAACGAGGATTGATCATGCATATATACTAATAATTTTTAGAAATATATCTCATTAAAAAAATTAGTGAGGCCATAAGGAAACATTATAATTAAAAATTTGATGTAATTAATTCAATTTACACTTAGTTTGTCACATCACACTTGTGTCAATGTAGGGGTCCCAATATGACACAAGTGTCTGAGAAACTTGATAAATGGTACAAGTCTAAAACATGTACAAAATGATAATAAGCATGTTTATAATTATTTAAGTGTCATAAAATTACTTTTCATAAAAATAAAATATTATTATAATAAGAGATAATTAATAGGCATAGGATATAGTGGATGCAAGCATTTTAGTATTAATAAGTTCTAGGAATTGAAGGGTACAACCATGATAAAAAAATTGACAAACATAAAAGATGAAGGTGATATATTATTCAAATATAGTATGTAAATTACCCCCCTTACCCATTTATTATAGAAATTAAATGATATTTTAAAAGAAAAAATTACTTACTTGGATGAGTATAACACACCTTGTCTTTGTGTGAGTAAGGTTTGAGTGCTTTGTTGGTGACTAACCCGAAACCAAGAGTATGTTACAATATAAAATAATTTCATATAACCTAGAATTTCAATAATTTTAAATACTTGAAATTAAAGAGATCAAGGTTATTATTACACCTGTGTATTGATGCAACCATCTTACATTTTGGAAAATTTATCCAAAATGTTTTTCATTATGAATCATTTAAACTATGATTATGACAAATGTAAAACCTACAAGTTCATGTGTGTGTGTGTGTGTGTGTGTGTGTGTGGAGGATGACTTGCCACCCATCTTGGAGAAAAAGTGAGTTACCACATGGAATTTGAGGTTATCTCAATCATGAAACCTAGTTATACTTATAACTTGGTGAGTGTGTGTGATCCAAGTCAACTCATATTATAATTCTAGTGAAGTTGGGAGATTTAATAACTTTATCCTATAAAATTGATAAGATTTAGTGATTTAATCACCTCAACCTTTCCAAAATTAAACCAACTACTACATTAAATTGATTCAATAACAGTCTATAAAAGCCCATCATTATGTATATTAAATTCCATATAAGTATTTGAAATGTGAAACTGATTTTGATTTCACAATTTAATGTTCCCTTTACATGGCATATGCAACTCATATATGTCTCAAGATTAATCTCAAATATAACAATGGTTAAAATCTATATAATGTTAACACAAATGTGTATCTTATTTGTATAATTATGAATTTTAGAAAATTAAAAATTTTTAAAGTGTGGAAGACATGTTCCTATGACATGCTCCCACTAAAATATTAAATCGAGAGCTGGTATAAGTGTGGAGAACATGTTTCCATAACATTCCCCCATTGAAATTGAAATAATGAACAATGTGGAGGTCATTTCTCTATCACATGCCCCCTTTTTGATGTGAGGGGAAATAGAAACTAGTAGTCACCTTACCTAAAAAGGATAATATAATTGTATAATATGTGAACGTATCATGTATCATATAGAATAAACATGTCTAAGTAAATATATCATTTAAGAACACATAATCATATCAAGGCCTAAAATTCATGCTATAGATCATGGAAATGTCTTAGAGATAGCAATAATACAAGCTCAAAAAGATATCAAACACACATAATAACACTCAAAATTAAATAAAAACACAATGGTCAAAGGATAATTAAAATAAAGGGCATGTTATAATGTTTGGCAATCGAAAGGACATGACTTAGTCAAATATATATAAAGAAAATAATGATATATTCAAATGTCAA
The DNA here is from genome assembly GCA_037957365.1 of Torreya grandis. Taxonomy (NCBI): domain Eukaryota; kingdom Viridiplantae; phylum Streptophyta; class Pinopsida; order Cupressales; family Taxaceae; genus Torreya; species Torreya grandis. Next base: position 267,753 of record JARHVA010008931.1, on the reverse strand, counting down.
ATTAAGTGGACAAATACACGAGGGCCACAAATAATTGAGAGTATTCAAATTCTCAAATAATCAATAAAATATCAAACAAGGAAGGACACTTAATGAAGTGCATAAAATAAAATCATGCAAAATAAACAACCATTATAGGCATATCATATTATTCCCTAGATATATATGTTATAAAAACAAATATTATATAACATATCAAGTAAACTATGAAATATAAAAGCATGGATAAAGGAATGTGTGAGTATATAATTTAAAACATGATAATGGAAAATACTCATAGAATAATGTAATATGGGTATATCATGATCAAATATGCAAATACCCCTAATGCCCATATGACATGAATAGAGGGAAGGAAAAAAATTTGAAATTTCATAGATAATGTGCTTTGGTATGTCTTTATCACACTAAAAATATGTAGGAAACATGTGTATAGAGAAATGGATTTAATGTTATCTATCTACATTGAACTAACAACATATATGCCAAGGAGCTAATAAAATATGCAATGCCAAAAATATAGTTGTATTTTGAAATGTTTCAATTTTTTGATATTCTTGGAATATTTGATTAAAGGTGTTATGTACAAGTAAAGTTGCTATAGGAATAAAATATAACTATCAAAGAGATGCCTCTATGAAATTTCTATATCATGTGTGCCATATTCATATGCTACATTATCAATATCATCAAGATTATACCAATCCTTTATGTTATTAAAATAATATATATATATATATATATATATATATATATATATATATATATATATATATATATATATATATATATATGTTATTAGGATAGGAAATATGTAACTTCATAGGTTGTTCTTGAACATGTGATATAAATGTTTGATCATATCTACATGGATTACAAACCTCCCCATATTTTAGTTGTGCCTTCTTTGATATAGCATTATGTGTATGTATATGCACCTCAGATATTAACACCTTATGAACATCCTAAGATATATAATTTGACTTTTTTTTTTAAATCTATATTTGGTTTTGTACATTTTGGAGATGGAATTTGTTTATACGTAAGATGACAATATGTGTAAATAGATTAAGTGGTAAGTTAAGGAGTTCATCAAAATTAATATTTCTCAATTATTCATTTGGAATATTGATATTAGGAATGTTATCAATATTTTCATAATAATTTGGACTTTTTTGAATTTATGGTAATGGTATTTTCTATATTTATTCTTTTGACCCTTATCTTATTTTGAATTATATTTTGGAAACCATATTTATTATTTTGGCACTTGTGTTTTAGGAGAGGTACTAATAATGTCAGTTTTTTATTTATTTATTAATGTATCAATGTTAGGATCACTACTACCTTTATGACTTTGTGTTTTAGTTTTTATGAAAAATAATAATATGTATGAGGCCCATACATTATATGATATGCATAATAGTTAATGGATCTCCTTATCATATGTAGGGAAGGTAGTTGGATCACTTTATTTTGAAACATTTCTCTTAGGATTTCACTTGGACTCTTATTATCCATTTCATCACTTTTTGAATCACTTGTTTTATATGTATTTTGATTTATCCTTCACTTGGGTAAGAAACATTTTTGGGTATAACATTTATAGATGATGATGCAAACACATGATTAACACTAGCATATTTTGTATTTTGTATGTATGTAATTTATTTTGTAAACTCTACTATTAACTTGATCATATAAGTGATTTGATATTTTAGGGATTCAAAATCACAAGCCCTATTTACTTTGGATTGAATATGACTACATGTACCATCTGGGGAATTAGGAAGGATTTGTTTAATACCCTCTTTAGGAATTATAGGATGGGCCACCATACAACTTGAAGGAATGATACCATAGACCTATTTAAATGTATGATAGATATCACCCTCCATATGGTTAGGATAAGGAATAATTTATTTTTTTATCCATATTAAAAAATATTTTAGGAAGACAAATTTTTATTTTTGTAATAAATTATAACAATTGAGTGATAAAAAAACCCTAGAGCACACTATGAGTTACATGGAAAGACAAATATGTCATGTTCACCAAATGTTTAACCCTAAGTTAATATGGATAAATTTAATATAATATTAATTATATTTAAAGGAATAATCATAAGGATTATAGAAATATCTATAACAAGAAAATTAATTTTAAACTTATAAAATAATCTAAATTTAAATGCTGAGATATGCCTAAAATAGTAAGTAAAACTATCAATTAGGATTATAAAAAATTTAAAATAAGATTACTTAGGTGGCTTATCATATTAATTCATATTTTATATCAAACAAGATTGAATTATAATAGATTTATATTCTATATCAATCATCAAATTTTGTAAATTTTCATTTTATGCACTCAGACACTTGTGTCAGATCTAGACGAATATGTTGATGCACCTATCTAACTTAGACATATGTCTCCACTATGAAATATTGACTAGATATATATGTGTACACATATAACCTTCTAGGTTTTATATCTCATTTTATTTGATGTACTCATATCTCAATTATAGGCTAGCGCTCCTTATCAAACGATCTAACCTTAGTTCTTCATCTTCATAGTGACTATGAAAAATTGGGTAAATGAGATCATAGTGTTGAGATAACCCAAAATACCCCTCAATTAATGTGTGTTGCCAAAATATATAGTACTCTAAATAAGGTTTCATACTGATGTAGTTATCCCCTAATGTGTTTCTTTGTGTGTGCACAATGGTGTAATATGTGGAAATCAAGTACATATAGGGAATTACTTGTAACTTAGAAAATATGACTCATGGGATACTCATTAATTACTTAAAACTTGTATATGTGTTATACATATGACTAATATTTAAATATGAAAGAATAGGGAATCCTTTCTCACTTGAATTCTTGATTGAATGTTTTTGGTAAGTTACTTTATGGGAGGCATATATTTGTTATGTGAGGTATGAATGAGGATTCATCATTCATTTATAACAATATATTAAGGAAATATATCACATTAAATATCTTATATTTACCATAATGATACATAAAATTGATAATATGATAACTTTATGGTAATTGACACTTAGTTTACTAGATGACCCATGTGTAGAAGTAGGCATCTAGCTAAGAGACAAGTGTCCAAGAATATAAAAAATAGGTATAGGTCCAAAAATTTCAAATGATGATAATAATTTGGTTTAATATATTTTGAGCATCATATAAGGCTTGATCATATGAATAACATATGTTTAGCCTAAAATATATATAAAATGCATAGGAGATAATGGATTGAAACCATTTGACAATAGGAAGGTCTATGAACTGAAAGGTGTGTTAATGATAATTAGTTGACAAGTATACAATATTGAGGTGATATATCAATTTGATTTTGTATCTACATATAACAAATAATTTATCCTTCAACTATAAAATAGTGTTTATCCTATATTGCTTTGCAACATAACGATAGATTCAATATCATGTGCTAAGTTTCCACCATGGTTAAATATTTTTAGTATATGAAATATTCATATGAGAACATGGTAAATGTTATTCCTCAACAAATTTATCTAGATGAAACCAAATAATCTTATAAAATGATATAAAAATATATATAATAGAAGATATATTCAACCTTAACAGTAGACATTATTGTAATTCTTCTTCCGTACATTCTGAATAATCTATTCAACTTTCCTTTTCTATTATGAACCACATCCAATTAATTTTATGTTATATGTAAGAGACCAATTATATTTTCCAATTCTCAATAATACTAAATTATTTTTGACATGGTCAGGGAAAAATAAGTCATTCTCATTTAAATGTTCAAAAGGTTTTAGATATAATATGGCCTCAATAAGAACTATATATTCACCTAGAAATGTACTTACCTTTAAAATCAAACAACCTATTAATATTTTGTTTATCATTTTGAACAAAATTTAAAAAAAAAATGGAAATGTAAGACATCTATCATATTTTCTAAATTCTCATTCATATTCAAGTCTCTATGGCATGTTTAGGGGAATTCAAAAAAAATCTCCTTGAACTAGTTAATATGTTTCAAAAACTATACTTGCTTGCATCAAAAATATACATTTAATATCATGGGATGAGTTTTCACCATGGTTATAATTATTCTAGGCTATGAAATATTCATATGAAAACAAGGTTAATGTTATCCCTCAAAATAATTGTCTAAGATATAGCCAATGACTCTTCACAAAGGCTAAAAAAAGATAAATGATAGAAGAAAATTTTAGCCTTCAAAATAGACATTATGGTATTTATTCTGATATATTATGAGAAATCTATTTGGTTTTCCTACCATATTTTGAACCAAATCCAACAAAGATTATCTAAAATCGAAGACATTTATTATCTTTTACACATTATTAATTTTATTAAAATATTTTTGTTATGGCCTTGGGAATAATAAGTAACTCTCCTTCATCTTGTCAAAAGGTTTTAAACATAAGGTGGCCTCTATAAGAACTACATATTCACTTGGTAATATATTCAATTTGAAATTGCAACAAATTTTTCAGTTTTCCTTTATTATTTTAAACAAAATGTAAAAAGAAATATCTAAAAAGTAAGACATCTATCTGTAGACATCTAATTATTATCACTATTATGATAAAATTAAAAATCTGATTGAAACTCTGCAACAATGCATAATCTAGACCAAAATCACTAAAATGCTCGAATTATTCTACACATATCATGTGTAAGTGTCGATTCTCATCTATTAATTCCTAATTATGGAAAAGGCATTTGATAGAATCATTATCTTTTTTTAATTCACTTCAAATCAAATTATGACCATGTAAAATGACGTCCTAGACCTCTAAAATCTTCTAATTTGATTGCACATTTCACATGCATGTGTCATTTCATATTTATAATACCCTAACTGGGGTATTACCTTGTATGAAACTGACATCTTCTTCTAATTATACTCCATTCAAATTATGAATCATTAAAATAACATTTCTGACTAGGTTGTTTAAATGTGCAACAAATTTCCAAATAATTGAAAAAAACTAATTAAAATCGTTTAAGCAAATCAAAACCACATCAGGAGCTTAAGTGGAAAATCCATGAAATTTGGTTATCTATTTATTATAAATTAATTATTGATGTTTTCATCACTCGTGACATCATCATCACAAGGGTGTCATCCATAAGGCATTAATGGAGGAAAATATCTGGATTAAAGCTACCCATGCCTTATTATTGCCCCATTATTCAAAATATTGATGACCATATTTATTTATTGTCCATCCAAGATTGAATAAATCCATGGCCACACATCCTAATCCCAATATGGATGGTCATGGTTAATTATGAACATATTAGAAAAGCTATAAATAAGTGAGACAAGACCATCATTTATAATCTTTAATTGTGTAATGTTATCATGCAAAAATAACTTTAAACAAGTTTCACTCAATCATCTAAATTGACCAAATCGATGAGCCAAATCCATTAGTGAACTAACAGATGATGGAGGTGCAAATTACACCACATTAACAAAGTTTTAGGGCACTAAATTTGGGCATAAGCATGCTTATTAATTATTTTTAAAGGAGAGTTACTGCTTGAAAGGGATTTCACATTTGACTTTTATAATTACTTCCTTGATTTCAATAGCACTGCCCCTTAAGAGAGTAAGCTTAACATGTTAGTTGTTTATTTTTATTTTGGGTTTTCTCTACTAACACATGGAATAACTTATTTCATAATATTATTATACATTCTACAACACTTATTGGGACTGTGTATCTCACATACCATTTTATAGTATTATATGCATTTGAACCAACTTTTGAGGCTATTTTGTTCTTCTTATCTTCTATTTTTTTTGGTTTTATGTCTTCTAAACCAAATGACAAAATCAATCTATAATCAGTGAATGCAACCTGAACATCATTGAGATTTATTTATGGAGTGTTGAGATCCCCTGATCAATAAAGAGGTCCCTTGAGAAAATGGAAAAATTTACTATTGCATTTTTTTTATCTTTGTCTATGTGTTTTTACAAAACAATGAGATTGACATAAGGATTAGTGATATCAACCTGTGTAATTGTGGGTTCATTTAAATATCCACAATATCATCATAAACCAACTTGTCACGTAACTACTTTATTTTCATTTTTATCATTTTAGTGATTTTACCCAATTTATCAGTGACATCACACTGCTAATTGGTGATATCACCCAACTAATTGGTAGGATCACCACATAATTTATTTGTTTATCTATATAGGATCAATTTTATCCTATGGAACACTAGAATTTATCCATGAAATGATGATATCACTTTGTAGAATAGTGAGATCGACCTGTGTCAAAATCTAGAGAGTTAAAATAACAAGTTATAAATTTTGTTTTGATATCCTACACCCCTTGATTGTACTATTAACTCTTTGTTTTACATAATTAAGACACTTGTTTAATTTTTATAATAGTAAAGACAAATTTCACTTCATATTTTTTTTTGGTTCTAAAATGAACTTAAATTTTAAACTAAGTTCTCTTAATATCTTTTGATTTTGTTGATTTTTATTTATTATGTGTTATTGTAAACCAAGTTTAGCATGTACGCTCTTCCCCCATCCCATTTAGGGAACTTAGTTTACCAAAATCACTTCAATTATTACTTTTTCTCACTCAGTCCAAGCATAAAATTAATGTCACTAAGTCACCTGCAAATATCTGAGTGACTTAGGTGATCCCAAAATGACATTTAAAGTCATTTTTAATTTATTTCTTACATATTGGATTATGAGTGGGAGTTCATAGCCTCGCCACAAGTTTTTTAGGGAAACATTGACCTAATATTTTATCTCCCAGCTTCATTTCAACCCTATTCCATAGTGAGGTATATAAATTAGGGCACATGATAATATGATTTAAAGGGTATTGAGTGGATAGCCTCTTTGATCATAATGAAAACTTGAGTCTCTATGCAACAAAATAAACCCTTACATAGTTAGGTAGTTGGTATGAACTCAATTGACATGATTGCATATCTAGTGTTAACAACACTTAGGACCATTTATAATGCATGAAACTTATAGTTTTTAAATAAACCCCATTTGTCGTAGAGTAATATTGGTGCATGATGAGTAGCATAAAGTTCTATGTCACCATAATATCTCTTTAGAGAACATGGGGCCTAAAAAACCTACTTTTCATGTGCATATTAATTTATTATATTAAAAACTTATTTCCTCTTAGCAAGGAGGATATTGATAGAATCCAAGAGTACAAGGCAACCTTGTTAGTTTCTAGGATAGGATGCACACTTCAATGTTTTTATTATATTTATTTATTTACATTATTTTTTAGTCTAAAAATTAATTTTGTGTGTATCAAAAAAAATTCAACCCCAAAACTTATTATACACCATATTTTTAACAAGGAGGCATTACACTAGTCAAATACAAAACATTTTATCCTTGTTAAAAAAAATCAAATCATTTGTGTTTGTATTTCTAAAAAGTGTTATGTTGTTCATGTGAATCTAGACTATTCATAATATTGTAAATTTGAAGTATTATTTTTAATCCAAATTCCAAATCTTACCTTTTTATGTTCTAATCCAAAATATGATTGGTCTATGCCAAAGTCTTGACTACAATTTGGACCAGGGTGGTTCAATATTTGTGCTTGGTTTGGATAACTTGGATGAAAAATTTTAATTTTTTTGAAGGCCATGATCTACACTCTTTCTCATTATATTTCTATTATTAGACTTAGGTTATCTTTTGTTCACTCATGGTCTAAATTCTTTGACCATTTAATTTCCTTTTCATGGTGCATTGTTGTACTACCCATTTGTTTTGGGTTTTATAATAATGAGTTCTTGTTTTGATTTTCATCCTAATTTTGTTTGTTCACATACTAACCTTCTTGATTTGAAAAGACTTCTTCTAATTTTACTAATCATGACCTACCATAGTCACATTCAAATTTTTATGGTATTAACACAATTCTAACTTAGGTTTTCTTATGTTATCCTACACCCTAACTTTTAGATATGTTCTACCCTCTTCGAATTACCACTTTCAACCAACTAAGGTTGATTATTATCAAGACTTATTTCTTATAATTATGTGGCATCACACTATTTCCATTAAAATAATTGATCCAATTTCACATTATATTTGTTTAATTGAAGAGTTTAAAAACATTTTTTAATATTTTAAAACCAAAATTTAAAAAACTTTGAAAATGTCAAAAACCATATTCAAACATGCAAATTTATACTTGTAATGGGGTATCTTACATCCCTAGTTATGAGGAAGAAAATTATTATGATGGATAAAAACAATCCATAATGTTTAATGGTGTACCCATTATAGTATGATCTTAACATGGTTACTATGAATAAAAACTTATAAAAGACAAAGCTGAATCTATCCTCAAGTTAATATCAAAGGTAACTAGATTTATATCAAGTTTCTCAATGGAATAAATGAACATGATTGTTCAAGTAAAGGAGTAATAGATATAAAAACATCTTGCTCATGCCATAAAATCCAACATTGCTTCCACTAGCAAGAGGAATGAACCACTTGTAGAATTCTCCCCAACTACTCAAGATTTTGCTACCAAGATATAAAAAATTAGTCAATATGTCAACCAACTCAACACAAACCTAATAGATTCTTTAGATCTCACTTCTATTGATAATAACATTTTTAAGTATTAATAGCAAATGTATCAATCCTTATTCAACCCTACATCTGATGTGGATCTTATGGCTTCTCTTGAATAGAATAAACCTAAAGACACCTCATAAAAAGTTCCACTTGATATAGAGCGTACTCTATTTAACCACTAGAAGACCCTTGCCAATTCACAATAGAAATTTACTAAAGGCTCAACATATATTAGGGGTGTTTTAAAAAACACTTTATTAAGTTCATCTCAAGTGAAACAAGTTCCCCTTGAGAACTAACAATGATAATTTATTTTGATGAACTGACAATAAGTACATCAAAATTAGTAGGTTCCTTATAATTTGTAGTAACATATTCCTAGGAATCTAAATCAAACAAATAAGAACCTAGAGTAAAACCTTTTGCACCAAAAATGTCATACTAAAGCACATTAACTGATAAACCAAAACCAAAAGTTAGGCCAAAGGATTCATATCCCTAATAAGACTGTGCATGGGTGGGGGGGCGGGTGCATTCCTACCTAATAAAATTATATTCCACCAACAAATGCACCAAACATGCAATAGTGGAATTCAATGAAGGAAATAGTAACAATAATTGATATGTTTAACGGAAATAATAGGTATTAGTTTGATGATATATGCCCTTATGTATTTGACTTAAGCATTATTTAGGTTCCCTTCTCAGCTCATTTTGAGGTACCCAAGTTTAAAAAATGCAATGGGAAAGGTGACCCTAGACAAGACATTCAATATTTTTTCATACTATGATAATAAGTATCATATAATTGTGTTTATTATCTCCACTTGTTTCCACATAGTTTGGCTGGACATGAATTAGATTGACTTCTCAAATTACCTAAGGGATCGGTGATAGATTGGAACAATCTACTAGAAAAATTTGTCAACAATTTATATTATAACATTGAGATTGAGTTAATAGTGTTTGACTTATGTAAATTAAAATAAATAAAAGGAGAAATATTTGTAACATACTTATAGTGGTGGAAAAAACTAGATAGTTGCTTCCAATACAATTAATTGGATAAGTAGCTGGATGAAATTTTCACACAAAACCTGCACCTTGAAGTGGCCCATAATTTGCAACTTGATTGTGCCAACACATCCAAGGAGATCATTGACAAGGTTGTGCATATTTATAAAGCACTTATTACTAGATTCCTTGTAAAAATATATTCACATCATCAAACATCTAATGAGACCCAACCACCTATTCTAATTACTACTACAAAAAATCTATGGATTTAAACAAGAACAAGAACATGGTGGGTAATGGAGTGAAATATTCAAGACATGTGTAAATAGTGTAGGCTCTGTGACATCCAGATATACAACCCAATTCACAAACCACTTTGTAAGTAACACCTCCACACAAAGGGTTTAATAAATATAGAACATTTAGTAAATTAGGAGAACCTATTGAGGTAGTATTATAAAATATAATATCAACCAATTTAATCATGTGACCTATACCAAAATCATTTCCTAAAGATCAACCCAATGAAAATTAGTATTAGTAATATGAGTTCTATAATTTTAATTATGTCATTGGCCATGTTGTTTATAAATGCATTCAGTTGAGACATCTTATTGAGACCTAATTGAGAGTGAATAACTTGAAGTAAAAAATGTGCCATAAAACAATAATCAAGACATGGGAATTTATAAATACCCATTTCCTAGACACAATAAAAAACAACAAAGGAAAAATCAAAACCATGGACAATACCAACACCAATAACAAAAAGGCTAGAAACTTAATCAACACAATCATAATCAAGATCATAATACCTAAACTAATGCCCTAGGATACAACACAATGCCTTATGATTATAATAATAATGTGAGACATATTTATATAAATCACATCACCACTATCATAGTTAAAACCCATGAACTATTCAATGCTTCTCAAAGTGTTGGTCCCTCTATTTTAATGTAATTACCCTCTTCTTCAATCGACATTTTACCAAGTTTAAGAAATTCTATTGTGTATTGGTTTCTATGGGTTACTATTTCTAGACCACCATCCACTTCTTCTAATTATAAAAACTCCCTACCAACTTGAAGTTATGTAATCAAAAATAGATGCTCTTGAATTACCTTTTAATGCCCTTTTCTTTCTTCCCACACTGAGCCAAATTTGAATATTGTGCCATTACCCAGTTACTTTAATTGTGATAACTCCTTACCAACTCGAAATTGTTCAATCACAACTACACACTCATGAGTTACCCTATAAGGTCCTTTACCTTCTTCTAAAATTGAACCAAATTTGAAAACTGTACCTTCTAATCCTAAATCAGACACTATACTAGCTAAGGATAAACCTTCTTATCTTAATGTTTAGAACCCATTTGGCAATCATGACCAACTCAGTAAAATGTTTGTGAAAAGTTCTATCCTATATCTTTTGCATATGTCAAAAGTTCACAAAACTACATTAAATGACTTCCTTCAATAGTCCACTATTACCAAAGATATCAACCCTAACCAATTCTAGACACTTGTAAGACATTTATCTCCAAGATAAAAATTTAATTTTGATTAGCAAGATATGTCTTGCCTTAGTCCAAGACATAATATATGCTTGTACATTGAAATCATTATCTCAAATCATAAGATTGAGTGGGTGCTTATAAATAATAGTTCAAGGCTAAATATAGTGTTTCTAAAGTTGATGCAATGGTTGGGATATACCACTAAAAATATGAAAATAGAAACTATCATGATCAAAGCATATGATAATGCTATAAAGAGAGTCCTCAGGGACAATTTGTTTTCAAATCATTCTTGGGCATATAACCCATGATACTTTGTTCTATGCCATGGACATTGAAATGTCTTACAATGTGCTTCTTGGTCATCCATGGATCAATGAAGTGCATGCGATCCCTTATACCTTTCACTATTGCTTTCCCCCATTCTAGAATTGAGATCACCATTTATGTTGGTCTATAGCCATACTAGTATTTCAAACACCTAAAGGTTGAATATAAAAATAAAACTATTTCCCTAGTTTAGAATTTATAGCCACGAATAATAAAGAAATATTTTTTGAACTACCTAAATCTAATTATATCAACCCTAGTGATCTTACTTCCAATTTGGTCAATCTATTTCCTATAGTCTTTGTGAACCAACTCACCATTGAAGATGCTAATATTTACACATACCATCTAAAATATGCCTTTCATATTGGGAAGTTTCCTAAATCAACCATGTCTTATGGATCACCCAAGTCTTCCCAAATACCTTTAAGGCCCAACATGATTTTGTAGAAGAAGAACACATAAATACCACTAGTGGTATTTAAACTAATAACTTAACCATATTAGGATAAGTAATCCTTTACTGAAAGAGATTTGTTGTATGTTGATGACCTAATGAATTATTTTTAGAATCCTATGTACCCTATCCCTAATTGAATTATGGGTAGTTTTGATTATGAAGGAAAAATCCTAGGGCCATGTGAGCAAGGTATCTAGGAACCTTTATTTGTTGGTAAACCTAATATGAACCAAGGTATTAGATTTATACCACTTGGGGTGACCTCATAAATTTTTATAGTGACTATTATTTAAAAAATGATGAAGAAACTCATAAAAGTGACACAACATCCCATTATAGGGCTTATGATGAGATAGCTAACACTGACTTATTTGAATTTAATTTCATTATGACTATCAAAACCCATTATCTGCTTACCCTTTACCAATCTAAACATATATATTGGGACCAGTAAAATAAATTTATATCCCTCAACCAGTTTTAGAATGAGAAGTCTATTTCTAAGTACATGGGCCATAGAGATGTATTGTGAATTGGAAATTGAAAAAAAGTTTTGACTTATTTTTAGACCCTAATTCCTACTTTGGAGAGAAAGGAAATTTCTTTGGACATACAAAAGGCTAAACATTGATATCTTTAGGTGAAAGCCTCTTTGAGGATATCATTGGCTAGGGAAAGAGTAAAGATAAAGACAAGACCTTGAATGAAAACCTATTTTAGATACTCATGGATGGGGAGGTTTTCTCATCTCTAGAGGAAGCGTAGAGCCCACCAAGTCTAAACTTCACAACTAGGTCTAATATCACCTATGAATAGTTGAAAGCCTTTGAGTATCTTTATCTCAACTTTCCTTATACATTTGTTGATTGGCCGTTTCCTGAAATAATAGGCTTGGATTCCTCTCACTATCCTAAGCTTTGAAACTCATAATCAATGGATAAAGAAGAAGATCCATATCAGACATTACCTTAAATTTTAGAGGATGGTTCCACACTCTTTGTAAAAGATACAATTAAAGTGAACCTAGGAACTTATGAAGATCCCAATTTTTTTTAATCTAGGAGCATCCCTCATCGACAAAGAGTGTGACTATATTATCACTATTCTGAGGGATTTTATTGATATCTTTGCATGGGCTATTCATACATGTTAGGCTAGGGCCCTATTTTGTTGTGCATCACCTTGTAATAAATATAAATGTTAAACCAGTCAAACATAAACTATGAAAGATACACCCACACATTACCATATTGGTAAAAAAGGATGTAGAGAAACTATTGGTAGTTGTCTTCATTAGAATAATTGACTAATTTAAATGGATATCTAATATAATCCTAATGATCAAATAACCATAAGGCATACACATTTTTACTCATTTAGAGACATCAAAAAAGCATGTCTTAATGATGGTTTCCCTCTAATGAACATTGACATGATGTTCAAATCAAGTGTAGGGTATGAGATGTTGTACCTCATAAATGGGTTCTCAAGGTATAACCAGATCAATATAACTATAAAAAACCAACACAAAACTACATTCACAACACCATGGGGAACATTATGTTACAAGGTCATGCCTTTTAGCTTGAATAATATCGGTGACAACTATCAACCTACCATGATAGTCATTTTACATGACATGATGCATGATATAGTTGAGGATTATGTTGATGATATTATCTAAAAATCAAGAACCCATGTTGGACATCCTACATTCTATGGAGAATTTTTGAGAGACATCATTAATATAAGGTTCATCTCATTCCTAATAAGTGCATCTTTGGTGTTAATTCAAACAAATTTATTATATTCATTGTATCATATAGAGGGATTAAATTGTATCCTTCTAAGGTCAAGGCCACCATGGAAATTCCTTGACCTTCCAATCTAAAATAACTCCATAGCTTGAAGGAAAAAATTCAATCTATTCGTAGGTTCATCTCACAACTAGTAGATAAATGTCATCCTTCTACACACCTCTTGAATAAAGGTGTTTTTTTAGTGGGACATTGAATGTTAAAAATATTTTTCAAAACTACAGATATACTTGGCCAATGCACTAGTCTTGAGACCACCAACACTCGTCAAACATTAATCCTTTATATCTCAACAACATAGCATACATTGGGGGTACTCTTGGCCTAGTATAATTACCAAAGAAATAAACATGTATCTATTATTTAAATAATATGCTTATAACATATGATCATGGTTATAAACCTATTGAGAAGTCTTGTTTGGCAATGATGTTCACTTCCTAAAATTTATGACACTACATGTGTAAAAATAAACTTATTATTATTGTTGAAGTGGACCCTCTCAAATATTTATTATCCAAATAAACTCTTACATGTTTCATGCTTAAATGGGTGATAATATTGATTAAATTTGATGTTGAATACCGGAATCAAAATTCTATCAAGGGGTAGGTCATTGTAGATCAACTTTTTAAAGCTCCTACAAGAGATACTCAACTACTCACATTTGATTTCCCAAATGATTATATCATGATAATATAATAATTAGATCATGAATTTGAGAAATGGAAATTATACTTTGATGGTCCTTCACTTAACATGGATTTAGAGCCAACATTTTCCTAGTTATACCACAAGGGGACCACATTCCCAAGTCCGTTCATATCAACTTCAACTACACCAATAATATGGCCAAGTATGAATCTCTTATTGTGTGACTTCGTCATGTAATATAATGGGATATATGATATATAGTGGTTTATGGGGATTCTCAGTTGATCATTAATTAGACCACAAACTAATATCAGACTTGAGATGAAAATCTTATACCTTGTAATCATATTATTGTTAATCTCAAGTTACATTTCATGTCCCTATAGTTTGAACAACTACCATGAAACAATAATAGATCAACCAATGTAATGGAAATAATTAGGTCCATGGTAAAAATTTCTAGAAATGTTAAATAGTATCAGTTTCACTATGAGAAACTTCTACAGCCTACTCATGTATTATGATATTCATAGAGGGTTTGTACTATTGCTGGTCCCAATCTCCTAACTGAACTTGCCTAGTACCAAGATGGTTATAATTACTTTCATAAATAAGTTCTTACTCCTAAACTTTCACATAATAATTAGAAAATATTCCTTCATTGTCTATCTGTTGGTGCCTCTAAATGTACCATAGAGGTTCTTAGTGTTCAAAGAACACTTCTCATTTTAGAATTCTAGGAATTCAGAGCATGAGTAGTAGGTCATTGTAACTTGATGTCACCTATGGTTCAATAACAATAAAGATATGTATTAGTGTTCAATAATTTTATAATGCATCATAATTGGGAGCCATCATGGCCTGTTCTTTGTGAATTATAGAAGATCTATGTCAATGCTCAGTGAATTATGATCTAAGCTTGAGATACAAATAAATAGATATGGATATTTATAATGAAGTTTAAACTAGAGTGATCTAGTGTAAAAAAGTGAGCAAAGAGAAGGGTAAGGTAGAAAATAAAATGAGTGATTGCCAATCTTAGTCTAAATATCATGAAAAAGAATCAATTACAACTAAATATTAATTTAAACTAATATATAATGTAAAATAGCCTAAGCTTAGATTTCACTATATATTAGGAAAATTTCAAAGGATAATGTAAAGGATCGCAAGTAAGAACCAGGTTTAATTTTATAGATTTACTAATATAATAAAATATCCTTTGCACATCTGAATACAAAGAGAAATTACGTAAATAAAAACCGAAGATCCTCCAATTAATCTTTCATATGCACAAATTACAAACCCTGTGATTATAAAATGCAACCCATAATTCAAAGAAACTACTCAAATTCAAGACATAAACTAGAAATTGAGAGAAAAGATATGTTAACAATTGACATATAAAATATGGAAAATCCTTGTAGAATTCCTTGATTATATTAATTAATTGAAGTATACTAAATTTTATCAAAATTCTCCCTCCTTACAAGATGCTAATACATGACTTTTATAGGAGGATAAGGTAGTACACTAGTCAATTACAATATAGAGGCATACAAAAGATAAGGACAACTATCCTTAAAAGTTTTAAAATACACTTGTCCTTCATAATTAGACTGACCTAGGGGCAATATGCTAAAATATTAACATATGCCTTATAAAAGAATATTCCTATTCTAAATACTATAATGTTCTTACAAAAGGAATATTAGCTACTAAGTGGGCCCATTTTTGAAGGCTCCCCTTGTTGATTATACATCAATTCCATTACTTTTTGATGTTGGTATTTGATGAGCTCTAGGTCCACAACTAGCTTCATGAGGTAGACTTCTTTATTAGCTAAATCATCCAAGTCTCTATCATCCCTGGCCATAGCTTCCTTTATGATTCTTAACTCTATAATTTTCAACTCAACTATAAAGATCATATCCAAGATTCTTCTATTATCTCTACAAGATTGGCCTTGGCTCTTTCTCCTAACTGACTACATTACCAAAGTGACTTTATGTTTGTATTCATCATCATCAATGATTCCAAGGGAAGTAGTCTTGATAAGATTTACCAACATAATTCCTAAGAGCTACTCAATTATAATGATCAATCCTTTATCATCCATTAAAATCCTATTCAAATGCCTTATCCAATCACTTAGACCTTCAACCTTATCCATTATTATTCTCAGTATGGTGTTTGAATGAGCTAAGCTAATAGTTTTGAACTTAGGAACCTTGTTCCTAATCAAAATGTCAATGAGGTCCCTTACCTGGGTCTCTACATTTTTCCATTTTATTTTTAAACACATAGCTACCTCACCTTGTTGGCTTAGGGAATCCTTCCTTAGCTTTATTGAAATAAAATAATTAAACATATCAAATAATGAGGCATTAAACATATCCATCATGGCATCAGGTACTAAAAAAATGGCTTGTGCTTCCAGGTTTTCCTTTTCTCTTTCTAAATATTGGATTATTTATTTCATCCCTTGGACCCCAACCTTTCCTTGAGTTGATTGAGATTCAATTAAGCTTTCAACATCTTCCTCATGGATGGGAACTTCACCAAGTTGTTACCCACTTGTAAAAGTTAGACCTATAAAGGGCTCAACCTTTTGGAAGGTGAATTTTTTAGCTCCCATCATGGCCTTCCTGGTGGTGACATTTTCCATTCCAACTATCTCTAGATTAAATTGCATGATGGTGGATGACCTTATGAATTTTGGAGGCTCTAGGACCTTTACACCTATGCTTCCCAATGCTCTTAGAGCATCCATTTCTTGCTCTCTAGTCTTAGAATGACCATAATTCTTCTTTCTTCCTTTTCCTTTACTATATCCCTAATCCATAACTTGATATCTTCACGTATGTCTAGACTTATAGCCTTCATAAGTTCCCATGAGTGGGAGGGAAGGTATAGTTTGTAATTTTACATAAATAAATTGATTTCACTAGTAATATGTGTGAGAGTCAACCTTGGTCTTTTTGGTCCAATAGGGACCAATGCCATTTATACCTTCCTCTTCTCCTTAAGATCCACTAGGACCAAATCAAGAGTAACCTCTTTTACTTTCTCTTCTTCAGGTTCCCTTGCTTGGATTTGACTCTCTTCAATATGTTCCCCTTCTTCATCTATGTCATATACCTCTGCAAGTTCCTTGAGGGCACCCTCAAGTGTCTCATTTGGTTCAAAAAATCATATATATATATATATATATATATATATATATATATATATGTATGTATGTATGTATGTATGTATATATGTATATTTTAATTGGGGAAGGTGTCCTTTGGGGTAGTGCTAAAGATGATGGCCCCTCTCTAGGTCTCTCTTCCAACATTTTCTTAGCATGGCCTTGTTCATCCTAATTTTTCACAATTTGGTCTTTTGCATCCAATAGGGACCAATGTCATTTATACCTTCATCTTCTCCTTAGGATCCATTGGGACCAAATCAATACTAACCTCTTTTCCTTTCTCTTCTTCAGGTTACCCTACTTGGATTTGAGTCTCTTCAATTTGATCCCCTTCTCCATATGTGTCATATGCCTCTACAAGTTCCTTTAGGGCACCCTCAAGTGTCTTATTAGTTCTAAGACAATCATATCTATATGTTCAACTAGAGAAGGTGGCCTTTGGGGTAGTGTTGAAGATGAGGGCCTTTATGTGAGTCTCTCTTCCAACTTTTCCTTACCACAACCTTATTCATCCTACCTTTACATAATTTTCCCTTGAGGTTATAGCTGATCCTCTTGAGTTTGTTCCTAGGATGTTTTAGATGGTATAAGAAGAAAGTGATACTAGAAAGGATGTATCTAACATGCCTCTCCTACTAGCTTATCATCTTTTATCAATTTATGCTCAAGTTTGATGTTGTGCACCTTGATCCTGGTCAACACTTCTACATAATTATTGGCCTTAATGTAACTGGTGTCATGAACACTAATATAATTCACATACTCAAGCTTGGGTAACTTATTTTACTTAAAATGATCACTTACTATGTTCTTGGGGTCCCACATTTTGAGTTCATCAAGTTGAAACCCAAATAAGTGCCTATATTTGGACATGATTTCTACCTATTTCCAATATTTCATTATGATACTTCTAATAATTATAGGGAAGGGATGGAGAAGACCCTTCCTCTTCTCCTTAAAAATTCTATCAACTCCATTGATGTGTTAGGATGAAATCTATTGCTCAGTCAGTTTGCTTAGTACATACACAGGGAATCTATATGGTGAGGACATGACTCCCTCAATCTTGATAACTATGTAGTTAGGGTAGAAACACATGTTACCCATCATCTTGACATATTTATTGATTAGTGGATGGATTCTAGGCATGGGGATACCTATAATAGCCACCACTATCATTGGGTAGACACTGTCATAGATAAATTGCATGTGGTTCCTATACTTAAAGATGTGAAATTTGGAGTAATGGTGGTTCAATGCTCAGGAGACCAATTTTTAATGCCAAGAAAGATGATTGAAGCAATAAGGGCATCTAGTAAATTTGACATCATATAGAATTTATTGGCTATTTTCCTTTTGATATCAATGAATTGCTTGGCTAAGAAGACATTGATCAAGTCTCCAATTAGATAGGTTTGATTATCTCCCACCATGAAATACAAATAGATGACCTAGATTTTGCTTACATAGGTGCTTGAAGTGGCTCCTAATGCTCATTTAATAGGGTCATGATCACTCTAATGCCCTCTTTGAACTAGACTATTAGGATCTTCCTCTAAAAATCTCTTAAGACATGGGTTCATTGGTATAACTAGGGTCTAAAGATGGTGTCCAAGTCACGTTTGGAGGTCCAATCCTTGATTTTATATAAGTCTACATGGGTTATTGGGAGCTTATAGTAATTTTCAAAGGCCACCGGAGAAATGTAAGCTACCCTATTAAAACTCTTTTCTTGGATGATTCAATCACTATCTATCCTATAATCAATAAAGATAGGATCAAGGACATCTATGTAATGTTGTACCTTAGGTTTTGCAGTAGCATAGTGAAGGCTGATCATTTGAAAACCAAATAGGTCATAATGCTTCCTACTCACCATGGAAATTATTTGCTCCTCTTTTATGATGTATTTTATATCCTCTATAACAAAGAAGATTTTAAACCAACTCTTGATGCTTGGGGAATTTAGGACCATAACATATAATTCAGTATCTTTGAAAATGTATCCCTCATTATCTATTGAAAGGTAGAGTTCTATCTTCACTTTAAAATAATATTTATGAGCTACCATGATCTCCAACTATTCAAATTATTCACACTAGATTTCAAATTGGTTTTTGGGGTAGTTCTTTTACACTTAAAAACACAATCAGGCTCTCTTCAGATTGAATTGTAACCAATTGAATTCTCTTTGGTCACTTTTATGTAGGTTTTAGGGTTTTAGAGCTTTAATGGTAGGATATATCCAGACTCTAGCTCATACATGCTTTGGATTTAATTTGGACCTTTTTCTTTATACCTTCACATTTTCAATCACACAATATCTCTTATTTTATCCTTTTTTGTTTACATGGTGCTTATGTGGCATCGATCTGGACCTTTCATAGCATTTTTCATAAATGCTTTTGAGCACTACTCGTTAGCATTAAAAAATGCCTTCTTTTCTTTTGCTCTATTGAGTCTAAATCCTAAATTAGTGTAAGTTATTGATTTTGATTTGGGATCTTGCCTATTTATTTTCCCTTTGGCACAAATTCCCCATGGTTATGCCACTTGGCACCTCTGTGGGCCTTTTGAGTTCCTTTGAAAAGTCATTGGTGTTTTTAAATTGTTGGATTATGGAGTGTGATAAAGCATGAACTATTGGATAATCTATGAGCTCTGCTTTAAATGTGCTTTCACCATGCATTAATCTTGTGGACTCTAAGGACTCCATTGAAAATTCTATGTGGTTTTCATACTATTGGATCATCCTCTCACAATGAAGCATACGTCATTAATCTGCAAATATGTCCAAAATTTTAAGTTAGCATATTATTAAGGTAAGGAATTAGGATTAAACCTCTTAGGTTAAGGTTTATTTCATGTTTATTAAACATGAAATAAATTTTAGGATAAAATGTTTATGCCTAGGTTTTTTAGATTCATACAAAAGAGACTTTGGTTAGATATCTTACGCAAAATTTTACGCTATGTTAAATAAATACAATGTATACTTTGGGCTAAAATATTTATATTAAGTCCATATAACATGCCTAAAGGGATGAACGTGATATAATGACCTAATAAAAAAAATAGAGTTTTCTTGCATTAATAAATATATTAAAACCTTTGGTTAGAAGCATTTGGTCTAAGTTATACATTACAAAGACTTTCTAAAATAAGACTTAATATAAGTCTGTAGTTTAAGGTTCATTGTATTTGAACAAACTATAATGGGGACCTTAAAGTATAGATTTAGACTAAGTTTATTTTTTCATGTATTTAGACCATAAGATCATTTAAATATATATAAGATGAATATTTTTAGTATTTAAGCATTGTCTGAGGGCTTCTAGTACTCTGTTTGGTAATTCATGAGCTTCCTAGCAACATTTTTGGAGTGTATTTTGATCCTAAGTAGAATGGTTCATTAGATTAAATTGGACGGTATCATGAATGTCAAATACATCCTTGTATACATCAAATGACATTCACAGGAATGTCAATTTTAACCTAGTGAAAATTTTCATTTAATGGGCTTAAGTTGGCGGTCACACAAGTGTCAAATACATCCTTGTATATGTCATTCAATAGTCACATGAACATCAATTTTAAGCTCATCAATTTCCTATTAACTAGTATGAGAGTGCCATTTGGCACCTCCATAGGGTTTCCTAGGATCTCAAACTTAATTCGCTCCATCAGATCAAGATCCATGATGAAGTGAGAGATGTAGGATCATGATCTGGGAGCTTGCTCATGATTGGTTGTTTTTTTTAGGTGGGCCCTATTGATTTTAATTCTTTAATGTAAGATTGTTTCATGTCAATCATGTAGGCCTTCCATAATCCTTTGACCTTTCATGATGAAGTGAGAAATATTGAATGAAGGCTAAGGGTGCAGCCTTGTTGGGGCCTTCACACCATTTGATCATTTTCCCATGATGAAGTGTGGATCATTATATTTTTTAAGATGCATGATATTTAAGTCAAATATCAATCCTTTCTCTTTCCACTTGATTGAATTTTGTGATAAAGTGAGGATAATTGGATCTATGAGAAATAAGAAAGTTAAGTCAAGACTTGAGATTAAAGTAAGACCTAGGATTAGAGTGTTAAATCTATGGTTATTTTGGTATTAATAAATATGTCAAATCCTTAGGTTTAACCTTTAGGCTAAGATTTTTAACAAAGGGACAAAGACAATATAAAATTAGACTCAAGAACTGGAGCTTAAGATAAGCTGTTAAGACTAAGGTCATGTTTATATTAATAAATATGTCATGGCCTTAAGATTAAAACATTAGGCTAAGGTAAAAAAATCAAACAAACAAAGATAGGAAATATTAAAAGGACCGTACAAAATGAACATTAGTTAGGCACGCAAGGAACTAAAAAGGGAAAAATAATAAAGGGGACTAAGAATTTTTAGGCTAATTTCTAGTCATGTTAAAAAACATGACTAAGCTTAAGATGTGAAATTTATGCTTAAGTCCAAAGTGGGTTTTAAAAATTTCCCCCTAATTTAGCTCCTACCAGCATTAAAATTTGAATTGAGTGTTTTGGAACATGAAATTCTGAGGAGAAAACACCATGGAACCTACAACTAAAATCGATAAAGACAATTCATTAGCATTTTTAGACAAGATTAAAGAAAAAAAATAAGTAAGCTTGATTTTGATAAAGTGGATGATCTTCAAATTGTACAAATGATCCTAACATACCATGTGTTTCATGTTTAATCTTCAGGGTTTCTCAAGGGTCTTAATTTTCAAAAAATGGGGGTATGTTGGCCCCAACAAATGGTGACTCATGGGAGAAACATAACAATATGTTAAAATCTAGAGACTCTAATTTAGACAAATATTTAGGTAATTCATTCTACTTGATCAACATCATTACCTAGATTAGATTATGGTTAAAACAAACCTTACACTTGTAGACTTAGGGTCAAACATCAAGACATAACCACATTGTGTGTGTGCTTTGATTCCAATTATTATTTACCATGGGGTTAAAAAAAACAACTTCCAAGTTTCATGTCCTTAATCACTAAAAATTGACTTGGATAATAATTAGATATCCATTAGGAACCATGCTTTTAGCTTAGGGAAGGCTTAGGCATTACTCTTCTTCCATCTAGGCATCCATAGCCATGATAGATATGTCTTTGGCTCCACTCAAGGACTTGTTCCACTACCATCCAGGCATCCATAGCCCTAATGGAGATTACAATAATCACCTATGCTTACAAAAAATTTTATTTTGCATAGAATTTTCTTATTATTATATTTTATTTAGACTTTTATGCTTTCATCAAGGTTAGGAACCAAGGTAGATAGGTTTTAAAATTTCGTCAAATGTTTTATATTTAGAAAATCACCTATGGCTAAAACCATTATCCTAGGCAAGGATGTTGATTAAGGGATAATATGAATATAAAATGATAGTTTGTGTTATTACCCTACAAGTACAAGTCTTCTTAGCACCAATTTGAGGTCTACACAATGGTCAAGTTCTCATGAAATTATTGGCTTCTTGTATTGGTCTTTACTAGTATCTAGAAATTATAACATTATGCTTACATCTCAAGACCATGGTCATCATATGCATGGGATACACACCTACATTTATAAATTTTGGGAATTTTCAAGAAAACTTCCTAACTTTGAGCTCAAGATTGTCCAAGAGGACTGATTACAAAACAAGGAACCAAGCAACAAGAAACAAACACACAATAGGAAGAAGCAAGATAGGAAACAAAGGGTAAATAAAAAAATATGAACATACTTATATAAAAATAAGGGATAAGAATGAAAGTACTTGAAAGAAACTAACTAGCCTACCTACACTAAATCTAACCATCTTATAAAGCTTATTCCATGAAGACCTCTGATAGAATAGAAATAAAGTAGTGTTTGAGATACTTCTCATTGGTGGGCAATGTGAAATCTACCACTTGAAGGTCTCTCAAGTTAAAGGTTTTGTTTCCAAGTGTTTTTTCTATTTGATAAGGACCAATCCATAGTAGTGTGAATTTATGATGATTTCCCTTTGGTTCAGATTTTTTTCCCATAGGAGGACCAAGTCTCATTTTTTAAATACCTTTACCTTTGACCTTTTGTCAAAACATCTTTTCATTGTGGTTTGATGTCTGCTAAAATTAGAAAAGGATTTATCTCTTGCATCTTCCATATGAATGATGTCCAACAATCTAGATTTGGCAAGTTCTTGGATTTATTCTATGCACTCCTAAATGAATATGTATGTGGGCAACTTAAGAGTGATGGGAAAGATAGGTTATTGTCCATACACTAACATAAATACTGAGGCTCTTAAATCTGTTTTATTCTTATCCTATCAGCCCATAGTGAAAAATTAAGGAGCTTATACCAAGTATTGGGCTTGTCTACAACAATCTTTTATATTGCCTTAATTAGGTTTTTGTTCTTAGACTTAAAGACTCCATTTCTTTGGGGATAATGGTTGTATGAAAAATTAAGAGTAATTCCAATATCATAAGCCCATTCAATCATCTCTATAGAAATAAATGTAAATCCATTGTCATACACTAGAGAGATTGGAGTTCCAAACATAGTATGGATGTTTTCTTCTAATAAGTTGATCACTTCCTCAATCCTACATTGTTTGGTGGCTGCAACTTCAATCCACCTTGTACAAAAATCTATGGTAGTCAAGGCATACTTGTGTCATTTATATTAATTGGGTTTGATCACCCCAAAAAAATATAACCCCTATTGAGCAAAGGGTTTTTCAACCATGACTGGTTGTAGAGGCATTACTTCCTTTGGTTCCTTAGTGCAAAATAATTGACATGAGTGACATTCTCTCACACATTTATGAGTATCCTTAAAAATAGTTGGTCAATAATAGCCAGCTCTATGAATTTTATGGGATGTACTTCTCCTAGATGGATGTTCACTACCTAGTTTTTCATGGAAGGTGCTCATGATTTGGGTGGCATCTTCTTGTGAAACACATCTTAAGTAAATTATTTTAAAATTTCTTCTATACAATAACCCATCCTTGATTAGGTAATGGGCTAACTTCAATCTCAAGGCCCTCTTATTCTACCTAGATAATCCTATAGGATAAGTACCACTAATTAGAAAATGTATGATTGAATCATACCACTCACTAGCTTAAAAGTTATGTTGATCCACTTACATAATACTTAGCCTAGGGTTAGTATTACCAATCATTTGGATCAAACCTAATCACCTTACCAATTTTTCTATTTTCATCTACAAGTAATACTCTTAAAAAAATGACATCCACTTACCTCTTCATTCTCCCAACTTATTTTGGCTTAAAATAAGTTTGGTGCTACGATCAGGTAAGATAGCATGCACCTTATTTCTAAGGATATAATTCTTGAATTTATTAATTTCCTTAACTAATGTATATTTTCTTATCAATTAATGAATAATTTAGCTCCGAATTCTTAAAATTAGAGTTCATAAAACCTATTGGGTGATCACACCCATCAATATTCTTATTAATGCTATAGCCATAGTGTGGTCAAATGCAAAACAATAGAGGTAGAAGTCCTTTAAGAAGTTTAGGCTTATAAGGACTAGAGCTTATCTAATGGCCTCCTTGATATCATTAAATGCCTTTCTATATTATTCATTCCATGTGACCTTGGCATCCTTATTCATCATGTCATTTAGTGGCTTGACAATCTCTGTAAAACTTGAAATAATCCTTCTTACAAAATTTATCTTACCAAAAAATGACTATAGATCTTTTTTACTGTTTGGAGGTTTTATTATAGATATAGATTCCACTCTTTCAAGATCTATAGAGATCCCATATTTTGTCATAATATGACCCAATAATTTTCCTATTTAACATAAAATATACTCTTCTTAGGGTTTAAGTAGATTCCTTACCTCCTACATCTCTTAAAAAAAAATTGTAAGTGCATAAAGTGATCTTCCCTATTTTTAGAAAAAAATGTTAGATCATCCATATATATAATAATACAGTTACCAATTAGGCCTTGGAAGGCATGGCCCATAGCTATTTGAAAATTATATCCTACATTGATTATCCCAAAGGGAATTATCTTATAATCAAAGGGTCCCCACATTGTTTTGAAGGTTGTTTTCATCCTATCTTCTCTATCAACTAACACCTGTTGTAACCTAAAAAACCATCAAGAAAAGACATCATAGATGAACCTAAAAAAACATGAATCACTTGGTTTAGATAGTGAAGGGGATCATTATTGTTTTTTTAGGTTCTTAGAGTCAATACAAAGTCTAATCTCATGATTTCTTTTCTTGACTAGCACCAGGTTAGCCACCCAGGTAGAATGCCTGATGGGGAAGACTATCTTGTCATATAGTCGTCTCTTAATCTCATTGAATATCATTGGTTATAAGATATGGTTCACTGGTCTTTGTTTCTACTTGAATGGTTTACATCTTTCCTTAAGGGGTATAGTATGGGTAATGACTCTTAGATCAAAGATCTTTAAGTCATCGTAAGACTAGTCTATGACATCCCTCTATTAGGTGATGAGTTCCTTGGCCTTCTTATTTTCAATGTTTGTGAAATATTTTCAAACATTTAATTTTTGGGGTTGATCTTGGAGATTTAGATTAATAGCATTATAATCTTTCACACTTACCTTAAGAACCATAACAAGTTCAACCAGTTTGTCCTGATCAAATAGTCTCTCTAAACCAATCATCCCCTTGGGGATCTTATTGTAATTCAATTGAATGAATTTAATATCAAACTTATCCTCCTTAGATGTATTTTCATTATCCTCATAAATAATATTGGCATCAAATGCTCTATAAATGGTCATGAAATCAAATATCTCGTAATCATCACTAAAAACATGAAATGGTTAATATTATTAGGTACTAAAGGATAAGAGATTAGTTCAATGATGAAATTGGGGGAATCTTGGTTGGGCATGAGGTTGTCTATAGTATATTTCAACTCATCAGCAACTTGGTTTTCTTTTCTTGGGAAGGAAGTGATGCTAAAATCCTGAAAGGACTCAATCAAATCCCAGAACTTCAACTTATACCTCTTAAGGTATTATATTTTGCATTGTTATTTGATTCTTACTTGGTTAACCACTATTTATAAATCCCCATACACTATAAATTCCTTGACCTTATTCTTTATATCCAATTTCAAGCATAGGATAAGATCTTCATATTTACCAAGATTATTAGTGCAATGGAATTAGAGCCTATAATAAGCATGGTACTTTCTATTAGTAAGATCAGTTAAGACAACACCAACACTTGATCCAGTTTTACACCTAGCACCATCAAAATGTAATTTCCATAATCCAAGAATAACATGAATACTCTTGGGATCATATACCTTATCAGTCTCTAGGGTGAAAATCCATAAGTTTGAGTGAATTATGTTGATCCTCTCATTCACAAAATTGTATTCCATTATCATGTGTTTCATCCTTGGTTCTCTCTCAACCTTGATTTGATTAGGAACTCCTTTCCAAGGTAGAAAAAAATGTGAGCAATTTTTGGACATGTAACCATTCAGTGCCTTGGTCCATTCCCTACTTAACAAGATTTCATAAATATCAAGTATATCAACAACTTCAATATCAATTAATTTCTGCACTTTAGGCTTAGAACCTAACTGCATGTGAGCATTTAAAAGTACCTCAATAACCTTGACTCTAGATTTTTCTAGCTGAGTTACAACTCTATTAGACTTAATAAGAGTCAGGGTAAGTTATTTTCATATATCTGCTTGCATAATGTTAGTAGATTAACCTAAATCTAGTAAGTAATTATGTAAGTTCTTACCAAACATCTTGATAATGAACAATAAAGGAGGAGATTCAACCTTAGCTTTGTACACAATCACATTGGCTTGGTTAGCCTTGGGTGGCTTATTGGACTTCTTTGACAAATATTCTAATATGAGGTCCCTTTTCTCTATGATTTGTGTTAGTTCATGCAAGGTGATATTAGATTTTATCTTCTTCATATCCCCAAATATGTTATATCTAGTTTTATTATAAGAACTAGGAACTTCAACGTAGGGTTTATAAGTACTCACTTTAGGTGGCTTTGGATTGTTGCTTGAAGAAGTGTCTATAGGAGTTCTAGAATTATTTAGAGGTGTTGAGATACTCAAGGGATTCCTCTATTCTCTACTCATAAAGGGATCATTTTTATTACTGAACTATTGAAAGACTTGTATCTCCTTAAAGATCTCATTAGGTTCATTCTCCTCCTAAAATGGGAAATCAAATGTCTCTACCATGAAGGCTTGATCTGATAATTTGGATCCAGAGGTTCCTACACCGTTATCCTTAGTATGGAATAATTTAAAAGTATATACCTCTTCCTAAAAATCCTCAAAAGCCTTGACAAACTCAATACAATCAATCTCTCCATCCTTGGTTGTACAGTGCACTCTATAATAATCAAGTAATGCAATATTAGTGAGGTTAATATCCATGGTCTTATTTTCAAAAGATCGCGTATTAATCCTATTATTGTGAAAACTATCATTCTAAAATAATTTTTTTGGCCTATTATACCTTTGAAATAAGAAGCTTCTACTTGAACTTTGAGTAGTATTTCTAACTTATTTTTTCAATTGAATAAAATCAGTGCTCAAATTTTGGACCATTTTAAATATAGTCTCATTATCATTTTGAGGAGTTTCAAAATTTTATACTTCATTATTGTTAGCACTAGTAGTTGGTAATAAAGCTCTTTGATCATTTAAATTTAAGCCACTAGTGGTAGGATATCTCAAGAATCTTAGGTTCTGATTAGGGGTAACATGACTTAAAGGCAACTAAGTGAGGTTTGTGAGTTGATTGGTGGCTAGGACATTTTGGTTATTGTTAGGGAATAAGTTCATTATAGACATATATGGGTTGAATTTTGGCATAGAGTAGGCCATTTGTCCTTATGACTACATTTGATCATTGATGGTAACTATCTCAGAATAAGCCCTAGATAATGAAGATATAGTTGCCATGCATCTCTTCAAAATTATAAAGGTCATGGGATCTACTACATCCTTGTAAATTTATAAAGATAAAACATCATCAAGATTATAAGGGTCTATGGTCATGCTATACATTTTCTAGAATCTAGCATTGAAAAACCTTATAGGCTCACTTGCATCTCTTTTAATGGTGTTGAAGTGATGGTAAATAACATAGGGACTAACAATCTTACCAAATGAATCAATGAAGATATTGGTGAAACCATGCCAACTTGTGATATAATTATTAGGCAACTTCAAAAACCATTCATAAGCAACATATTTAAAGGTGAATTGAAATAACTTGCAAGCCACATCTTAATGAACAAGATTTATCAACCTTAAGGCAACTTTGAAAGACTTAATTTGTTGTTCAGTAGTTACTATACCTATTGGAATAAACGTAAGCAAATATTTATTAGGGTAGGATGGGAGATCATGTACCACACTTGGCATATTGATTGAATATTATCCCAACGAAGCCATAATTGGAAGAAGGTTAAATGCAAAGGTACCTTGGAGAGGTGTAATTGGAAAATATTTTGATCTTCTACATCTACCTTTATCATGCCTAGTTTTTCTATGAACCTCAAGTTCATGTAAAGGCTCCCTTGTCTCTGAGTGTGATCTAGTTTGAATCTTTGGCAATTCCAACTTGAAGGTTGAAGATCCTATTTGAAATATGATGTATCTGGATAATATTTATAAGGAATAAGGATTAAACCTATACATTAAGCTCAATCGGTAAATATTGTGAGAAGAATAATAAAGGCCATTGTTATTTACTTAAAATATCTCAAAGATGTATTTAATTACATTAATATAATCTATCTTTATAAGTATAACACAAAGTAAACTCAGATCTAAGAAAGATATTCCAACTTTTGATAAAATAAAAACCATCCTAACCTCAAATACTATAGATTTTTCAAATTTCAAGTTAAATTTGCCAAAACCAAGCATCAAATCTCAAAGAACTTTGGTCTCTGTCTATGGAAGCACAAAGATATGTTACAAATTTCAAAGATCAATGATCTCTACACTTCTAAATAATTTATCAAAGGCGTAAAGATAACATCAATCCTAAACCAAAACAAACTAAGACTAACTAAAATTTAAAGATTTCACCAAAAGAAGGCCCTCTTTCTAGCACTAGTAGAAACACCTTGTTGATGCCTCTAAATGCACCGCAAGGGTTCTTAGTGTTCAAGAAAAAATTCTCATTTTAAAATTTTAAGAATTTAGATCATGAGTAGTAGGTTGTGGTAACTTGATGTCACCTATGATGAAATAGTGGCAAAGATATGTATTAGTGTTCCACAAATTTATAATGAGTGATGGTTGGGAGCCATCGTGGTCTATTCTTTATGAATTACAGAAGATCTATGTTAATTCT
This sequence comes from Torreya grandis, assembly GCA_037957365.1. Lineage (NCBI taxonomy): Eukaryota > Viridiplantae > Streptophyta > Pinopsida > Cupressales > Taxaceae > Torreya > Torreya grandis. Next base: position 237,682 of record JARHVA010008931.1, on the reverse strand, counting down.
TAGTGAATTATGATCCAATATTAAGCTATAAATTAATCCAAATGGATATTTATAATTAAGTTTAAACCAGAGTGATCTAGTATAAAAAAGGAGTAAAGAGAAGGCTAAAGTAGAAAATAAAACAAGTAATTACCAATCTTAGTCTCAAATATCATGACAAAGCATCAATTACAATTGAATATGCATTTAAACTAGTATATAATGTAAAATAGCCTAAGCTCAAATTTCACTATATACCAGCAAACTTCAAAGGATAATGTAAAGGATCACAAGTAAGAACTGGGTTTACTTTTAAAAATTTACTATTATAATCAAATAGCCTTTGCACATCTGAATATAGAGTAAAATGAAGTGAAGTAAAACCCAAGTTCCTCCAACTAATCTAGCATATTCATAAATTAGAAACCTTGTGACTAGAAAATAAAACCCATAATTTAAAGAAACTACTCAAATTTAAGACATAAACTAGTAATTGAGATAAAAGCTATGTTAGAAATTAACATATAAAATATGGATAATCCTTCAAGAACTCCTTGACTATATTAATTACTTCAAATATACAAAATTTGATCCAAATTATCCCTCCTTACAATATGGTAATACAGCCTTTTATAGTAAGATAAGGCAATACATGGGTTAGTTACAACATACAGGTGTACAAAAGATAAGGAAAGCTATCCTTAAAAGTTTTAAAATATACTTATCCTTCACAATTAGACTGACCTAGGGGAAATATGCTAATAGACTAGCATATGCCTTAGAATAGAATATTCCTATTCTAAAAATTACAATTTTCTTATAGAAGGAATATTAGCTATGGGTGGGTCCATTGTCGAAGGGTCCCCTTGTTAATTCTAAAACAATTCCATTGATTTATGATGTTGGTCTTTAATGAGCTCTAGATCCATAGTTGGCTTTATGAGGTAGACTTCTTCTTGATTATCTACGTCATCCAAGTCTCTATCATCCCTAGCCATAGCTTTTTTTATGCTCCTTTCTTATGAAATTTTATCCTCAAATGTGAATATGATGTCCAAGAATCTTCTATTGTCTTTACCAGAATAACCTTGGCTCTTGTTCTTAAGTAACTGGATTACCAAAGTGACATTGTGTTTGTATTTAACATCACCAATGATTCCAATGGCAGTGGTCTTGGTAGGATTTACCAACATAGTTCCTAGGAGTTGTTAAATTCCAATGATCAATACTTTATCATCCATCAAAAGGCTATTCAAATGACTTGTCCAATCTCTTAGACCTTGTCTACTATTATTCCGAATATTGTGTTCAAATGAGCTAAACTAGTAGTTTTGAACATAAGAATATTGTTGTTAATCAAAATGTCAATTAGGACCCTTACTTGGGTCTCTAATTTTTTCCATTATATTATTAACCCCTTGGCTACCTCACCTTATTGGCTTAGGGCATCATGCCTTAGCTTTATTAAACTCAAAGAATTAAACATATCAAAGAATGAGGCCTCAAACATATCCATCATGGTGTCAAATACTAACAAAATGGTTTGTGTTCCTAGGTTTTCCTTTTCTCTTTCCAAATTTTTGATTATTTGTTTCATCCCTTAGACCCCAACCTTTGCTCGAGTTGATTGAACTTAAATCAAGCACTCAACATCTTCCTTATGGATAGGAGCTTCACCAAGTTGTTTCCATCATACCAGAGTCAGACCTATAAAGGGATCAACCTTTGAGAATGTGAATTCCTTAGCTCCCATCATGACCTTCTTGGTGGTGACATTTTTTAGTCCAGCTATCTCTAGATTAAACTACATAGTGGTGGATGACCCTATTAATTTTAGAGGCTCTAGGATATCTATGCTTGTGCTATCTGATGCTCATGGAGTATCTATTTTCTTACTTTTTGGTCTTGTAATGACTAAAATTATTATTTCTTCTTTTTCATTTACTATATCCTTGATCCATGGCTTGATATCTTTGTGTATTTCTATTTTGATCTCCTTCATGAGTTCCCATGATTGGGAGAGAGAAATGATATTTTATAATTTTCCTTAAATAAACTAGTCACGGATGACTAGTCCATGAATGGGGAATTCATCACTGAATAGGTTGATTTCACTAGTAGGATGTGTGAGAGTCAACCTTGGTCTTTTGTGTCTAATAAGGACCAATGCAATGTATACCTTCTTCTTCTCCTTAGGATCCACTAGGACCAAATCAAGAGTAGCCTTTTTTCCTTTCTCTTCTTTGGGTTCCCCTACTTGGATTTGACTCTCTTCAATATGCTCCCCTTCTTCATCTATGCCATATACCTCTACAAGTTCCTTGAGGTCACCCTCAAGTGTCTCATCTAGTTCTAAAATAATCATGTGTGTGTGTGTGTGTGTGTGTGTGTGTGTGTGTGTGTGTGTGTGTGTGTGTGTGTGTGTGTGTGTGTGTGTGTGTGTGTGTGTGTGTTTAATTGGGTAAGGTGCCCTTTGGGGTATGCTAAAGATGATGGATCCTCTCTAGGTATCTCTTCCAACATTTTCTTACCATGGCCTTGTTCATCCTACCATTGTGCAATTTACCCTTGAGGTTGTGGCTTCTCTTCTTGAGGTTGTTCTTTGGATGTCTCAGATTGTCTAGGTTGTACGTGGTATTGGAAAAGATGCATCTTCCATGCCTCTCCTGTTGACTTATCATCTTTTATCAATCTATGCTCAAGTTTAATGTTGTGTCCTTTGATCCTGGCCAACACTTCTTCATAATTCTTGGCATTAAAACAAATGGTGTCATGAACATTGAGATAATTCATATAATAAGGCTTGGGTAGCTTCTTCTCCTTCAAATGATCACTTACTATGTTCTTGAGGTCCCATATTTTGAGTTTATCAAGTTGAAACCCAAAGGAGTCCCTATGTTTGGATATGATTTCTACATGTTTCCAATATTTTAATACAATCCTTCCAATAAATATAGGGAAGGGATGGAGAAGACCCTTCCTCTTCTCCTTAAAAATTCCATCAACTCTATTGATGAGTTGGGAGGCAATCTCTTACTCAACTATTTTATTCAGTACATACTCAGGTAATCTATATGGTGAGGACATGACTCCCTCAATCTTGATAACTATGTAGTTAGGGTACAACTAGATGCCACACATCATCATGACGTATTTCTTGATCAATATATGGGCTCTAGGCATGGGAATACCTATAATAGCCTCCATTATGGTTGGGTAGACACAATCATAGTTAAAATGCATCTGGTTCCTATACTTAAAGATGTATAATTTGGATTAATGGTGGGAAAAGGTGGTTTGACCCTAAGGAGACCAATTTTTATTGTTAGGAAAGATGATAGAGGCAAGAATGTCATCTAATAAATATGAAATCATATAGAATTGCTTAGCTAAGAATACAATGATCAACTCTACAATTGGAGGGGTAAGCTTCTCCTCTACCATGAAATACACATAGAGGACCCAAATTTTGCTTACATAAGTGGTTGAAGGGATCCTAATGAATAGTTTAATAGGGTCATGAACACCCTAATACCCTCCCTAAACTAGATTATTAGGATCTTCCCCTTAAAATCTCTGAATACATGGGTTCCTTGGTGCAACCAAGGTCTAAGGATGATGTCTAGGTCATGTTTGGAGGTTCACTCCTTGATTTTAGAAAAATATACATGAGGGATTGTGATATTATATTAAATTTCAAAGGACATGAGGAAATGTAAATTACCCTCTTATAACTCCCTTATTATATTATCTAAGCATTATCTATGCTAAAATCAATAAAGATAAGAGCAAGGACATCTATACAATGTAGTACATCAAGTTTTGTAGTAGTTTAGTGAAGGTCGATCATTTGAATAGTGACCAGGTCATAATGTTTCCTACTCACCATGGTAATTCTCTACTTCTCCTTTGTAATGTATTTTATCTCCTCCATGGAAAAGAAGAGTTTAGACCAATTCTTGATGCCTGCGATATTTAGTGATGCAACATCCAATTTAGTGTCTTTTAAGATCATTCCCTTGTTATTTGTTGATAGTTAGAGTTATATCTCTTCTTTCAACTATTGCCTAAATGCTACCATGGGATTTACTTATATATATTATTTGCACTAGATTTTAAATTATTTTTTTGGGTAGCTCTTTTTCAATTCAAAACATAATCAAGATCTCTTTAGATCAAATTATAACCAATTGAGTTCACTTGGCTAACTTTTATGCAGGGTTTTAAGGTTTTAGAGCTTTAATGGTAAGATATATCTAGACTCTATTTCATATATTATTTGGATTTGATTTAGACCTTTCATTTTATGCCTTCACATTTTTGATCCCACAAGATCTCTTATTTTTTCCTTTTTTATTTATGTGGTGATTATGTGGCATCGATATGGACCTTTTATGGCATTTTTTATAAATGCCTTTGAGCATTAGCCATTGGAATTTTAAAATTCCTTATTTTATTTTTCTCCATTTGATCAAAATACTATATTAGCACGAGCCATTGATTGTCATGTATAATCTCACCTATTTATTGTCCCTTTGGCACTAGTGTCCCATGGTTATACCACTTGGCACCTCTACAACCCTTTCAAGTTCCTTTGAAAATTCATCGATCATCTATGAAATCTACTTCAAATGTGCCTTTTACATGCATCGAGCCCATGGGATCTTGGGATTCCATTTAAAATTCTATGGTTTTTTCACACCATTCAATCAGCCTCCTATGAAGAAGTGTAAGTCATTGATTTTCAAAGATGCCCAATATTTTTTGTTGGCATGTTATTAAGGTAGGGACTTAGGCTTAAACCTCTTAGGATAAGGTTTATTTTGTGTTTATTAAACACAAAATAAACTTTAGGATAAAGTGTTTATGCCTAATTTTTCTTGATTTATACAAAAAAAATTATTTCTAGATATATTAGGCCAAAGTTTAAGCTATGTTAAATAAACACAATGTATAATTTGGGATAAAATATTTATGTTAAGTCCATAGAACATGCCCAAAGGGATAAACATGATATAATTACCTAATCAACAAAAAATAGAGTGTTATTGCATTAATAAATACATTAAAAAATTTAGTTAGAAGCATTTGGTCTAAGTTATATGTTACAAAGAGCTTCTAAAATAAGACATGGTATAAGTCTATTGTTTAAGGTTCATGGTATTTAAATAAACTATAACGGGCACTGTAAAGTATATACTTAGACTAAGTTAATTTTTGCATGTATTTAGACCATAAAATCCTTTCAAGATTTGTAGGTTGAAGATTTTTAGTATTTGAGCATCCTCTGAGGGATTTTATTAGTCTATATGGTAATTCATGAGATTCTTAGCAACATTTTTGGAGTGTATTTTGATCCTGAGTAGAATAGTTCATTAGCTTAAATTTGATGTTCTTTCCATCATCAAATACATATTTATGGATGTTGAATTATGGTCATGTAAATGTCAATTTAAACTAGTGAAAATTTTAATTTAATGGGCTTAGAATTGATGATCATGCAAGCATCAAATACGTCCTCATGGATGTTATTTGATGGTTACACGAATTTCAATTTTAAGAACATCAATTTCTTATAACCCAATGTGAGAGTGCCACTTGGCACCTCCATGGGGTTTCTTAGGATCTTGGACTTAATTTTCTCCATTAGATCAAGATCCATGATGAAGCGAGAGCCATAAGATCATGATCTGGGACCTTACTCATGATTGGTTTTTTCTATCAGGTGGAGCCCTTTACTTTTAATCCTTAAATGTAAGAGTGTCATGTGTCGATCTTGTAGGCCTTCCATAATCCTTTGACCTTTCAACCATGCCTCACTCCATCTGATCAAGTCTTCATGATGAAGCAAGAACCATTAGATGAAGGATAAGGGAGTAGCCTTTTTGGGGCCTTCATAGTGTTTGATCCTTTTCCTGTGATGAAACTTAGATCATTAGATTTTTTAAAATGCATGTTGTTTAAGTCAAATATTGGAACTTTCTCACTCTGTTGGATTGAATGCCATGATAAAATGAGGATCATTGGATCTATGAGAAGCAAGAAAGATAAGTTAGGAATCGAGACTAAAATAAAAATTAGTCTTAAAGTGTTAAAGATAAGGTTCAATTGGTATTAATAAATACGTCAGGGCCTTGGGTTTAACCTTTAGGCTAAGAAGTTTAACAAAGGGACCAAGCTAACATAAAATTGGACTCGAGAACCATAGTTGAAGCCAAGGTGTTAAGACTAAGGTTCGGTTTGTATTAATAAATACGTTAGGGACTTAGGATTAAAACATTAGGCTAAGGTAAGAAAAATCATAGGGACCAATGTAGGAAATATTAAAAAGACCCTACAAACTGAACATTAGTTAGGCATGCAAGGAACTAAAAAGGGGAAAATAATAAATGAGACTAAGCATTTTTAGGCTAATTTTTAGTCATGTTAAAAATCATAACTAAGTTTAAGATATGAAATTTATAAATAAGACCAAAGTGGGTTCAAAAATGTTCCCACCAATTTAGGTCCTACTAGTATTCAACTTTGAACTGAGGGTTTTGGAACATGAACTTCTCAAGAGAAAACACCATAGAACCTACAACCAAAATCCATAAAGACCATTCATTATCACTTTTAGACAAGATTAAAGTAAAACATAATAATTAATATTTATTTTGATAAATTGGATGATCTTCAAATTCTACAAATCATCCTAACATTCCATGTTTTTATGTTTAATCTTGAGGGTTTCTCAAGGGTCCCAATTTTACAAAAATGGGGGTATGTTGGCACCAAAACTATCCCATTATACCCTCCTTGGAGACACACTTTATCATAAGGGCTATGACGTAACACTTCATTATTTATCTTCAAGAGAATCTATGTTAGTGCTTAAGGAGGTCCACAAAGGAATGTGTGGGGCTCACACTCGTGGTGTATTCGTAGGCAATAAATAAATTTGAATAGGATATTATTAAACTAAGATGGAAAAAATGCTTTAAATTATGTCAATAAGTGTGTTTCCTACCTACAATAAGGTAATTTGATAAACACACTTTCATTATCCCTACAACCGATCACTACACCATGACCATTCTCTACATGGGGTTTCAATCTCATTGGGATAATAAACCCAACATCCTCTTATGGCAATAAACACCTTTTTACTTCTGTGAAATATTTTACAAAGTGGATTGAGTCAATTCCTCTCACTTATGTCATCGAGAATCAGATAGCCAAGTGTATCTATGACCATATTATCTACTATTGTGGTATCCTATCCTAAATTATATTTGATAATGTGCTTCATTTGTGAATAAGGATGTAAAATCCATTTGTACCCTATTCAATTTCAAATACAAAAGGTCCACACAATATAACTTGGAAGTCAATAGTCAAGCTCATGCATATAACAAAACCACTATTGTAATCCTTAAAAACATTTTTAATGACACTGACCATATTTATCACTTGTAAATATTTCTATCCCTTTTTGCCTTCCACACTAGTCATCGAACCCATACAAGAGCAACTCCATATTCCCTAGTGTTTAGCACATAGACTATTATCCTGGTTTAGGTTGAGATACCTTCATTTTAGGTATATTTAGATCAAATTCTTGATGATGAAGACCATACAGTTTCAAATTTTAAGAACTATAACTTCTTAAAGTCAAGCATTTAACTTCCATTAAAAACTAGATAGTATATCAGAATAGGTTATGTCATAGCTGTAACCAACACATTCTCCCTTGTGAGTTTGAAGTTTGAGACTTGGTATTAAAAGAGAATCAAAATAAAAGTAATGTTGGATAGAATAAAAATGTATGTTTTAGACCAATTGACTAGGCCCATGCATGGTTACAACAAACTATGGATTGGGGGCATACATATTAGCTACTCTAAATGGTGAAGAGATCCATAAATCCTTGATCATTGTATATCTCAAGTGTTTCTACACTTGGAAACCATTTAAACATTATCTTTAAAATCCCTTACTTAGGGGAACCATGTGAAAAAAATTATTATCATTCCATCAAACTCATAACCTGGACCTTTACAATCTGTAAAATTTTACCTTATACCATTTTACCCTAGACTATTATAGCTTTGGACCATTGTATCCCTGTACCATTTCACTTTGGACCATTGTAACTTGGACCATTTTAATTTCACTACCCCTAGATATTTGTAACCTAAACCATTATACCCAATAAAAATTATGATCTGGATATTATTCATTAGTGTTATAGACACATTCAATAATCATTATACAAGACAATTTAGCAAGATCAATATTTGTGGTTTCTTTTACATACAAGTGTACAAAGGTATGTTAGCACATGTTTTTTATCTATTGGATGGTTCCTTAGGATTTATTTCCCACTGTGTATTATTCTATTTTTTTACCACTTGTTATTCATTTTTACCTTAACAAGATGACACTCCCTATTACAGTTAGTTTAGCTGGTGCTTGAACTCTTAGATATGAAAGTGTAGATCATCAATTAAGTGGTTTTCTATACCATTTTGTATATTATATTTCTATTTTTAGAGTGTTGAAATTGGATTAGATATTGTTTTAATTCTTACCTATGGAAGTGCATCTCCTTGCCTAAGTGGTTCCCTATACTTTTGTTTATATTGATTTTTTTCTATTTATCCTAAAACTACATAAATAGTAGAAAAAAATAACACACAAAACCAAAACAATTCCTTCTACCTTTAATCATTCTCATCCTAAGTGCTCTCACCATTTATAAAGCAACTTGAACCATGTTCTCATTACTTTGTGAGCTGGATTGATTAGTATCTCATAATTCTCAATCGAATTGAGACTCTTAGAAAACCCCTAAACATTTTAAAATGATCTAAAAAACCTAAAAATCATAATATCATGAAAATTATCTAATAATTTCCACAAGAGATATAAATCCATATTTTTTTTGGGATGGGCCATCTTATTTATTCAGTTTATTGCTGGACCGCCTTAGTCTTTTTTTTCTCCCATTTCTAGGAGAAGTACATTAGCGTGAGGTTTACATAGACTATGTAGGTGACACTTGGATACATGGGGTATCTCAGGTTAGCCTGGACACACTTTATTTTTATTTATTTTTTAACCACTTATTTACCTTAAGGATCTTGAGACTTCTCGATATTTCATGAGTAACCACTTATCATTTAGTTTTCCCCATTCTTATTGGCCTTGGTCATACACCCTCACCATATTGTGAGATTATACTGTGGGCATTGTATATTAGACTTTGATACACTAATGACCACTTGGATTCATCCAAAGTCTCCTTGTTTTACATTCACCATTCTATGCATTGTTCATTTGAATAAAATCCATCATTGCACCCTTTTATTTTCTTATTCTCTCACAATTTTGTGAGCTATTTACACACTCACAATTTTGTGAGCTCATTCTCTTTCCAAACCTTAGATGTAGTAGACACTCTAAATTTCCAATTCATTTCATCTGTGGTTATTCATATATTATATTGTAGTGTGGTTTTAACCTAAACCATTATTTCTTTTCTTATGCACTCACCATTTTGTGATACCATTCCCATATTCCTCTACATATGTATCATATATTATTATCATCATTGATATTCAATATAATATCTTGGGTGAACTACATTTGGCCTAAAATTCATGTTGGATCTTACATCCATATAACTATGTAGACAATTCCCACTTTCCTAATGCATCTAGAGTTAGCTCATCTACTCCTTTTTCTTCTCTTCCTATGCATTTATATTTTTATTATTACCTCCAATAGCCTAGGGGTAATTTTTTTTAAAAATTTTATGGCATTTTTTCCCTATCACCTGGGGGAAAATTTGTATCTATTATTCTTATATCATTATATCGATGTCGTTATTACTTAGCTTAGGGGTCACCTTGTCACAAAGTGTAATTCCCCTATTACATGTGGATGAATAATTTATTTTCTCTTTGCACCAACATTATGATTAACCATTGTTTGTGTTCATTTTTTTGTCTACTTAGAGTGTTTTTCTTAATAAACTTTTCATTGATTTGGACTTTTTAGTTTGTTTTGTTCATTATGTCTTCATTTATTTTTATTGGTGTTTTTTTGTGATTTATTATCTCTTCATTTTTTATTTTTATTTTTTGTGTTATTATTTTATTTATTATTGTTTTATTGTGCATTCATTTATTTGTATTGGTGTTTTTTTGTTTTTATATTTATTTTTTTTGTTGTTTTGTTGCCTTTATTTCTTTTTATTATTATTTTGTTGTGTGTTTGTTTTATTTATTCCGTTATTTATTTTTAGTGTTGTGTTTGAATACATTTCATAAACATATGGAGTCTGGCCTTACCTTGGGATTGACTTGTTTAAAATTGTATTTAAATTGTTTTACTACTAGTTTTTTTTTAAAGTGCACTTTGTTAATGCATGGGTCTTGATTATTCATATCTCAATTTTAGGTTATTTCTAATTTGTATTTATTATTTGTTTGTGTTTTAGTACATTTTTTTTCTACACAAGTCTTGATAGTTCATTTCTAGATTTTCAAATTGGTTAAAATTTTGTATTTAATACTTCTATTTATCTTTTTCTTTCCTTTATTTTTTATTTGTTTGTTTAAATGTAAATAGTTTAAACTCTAGTTATCCTTAGTTGTAAGTATTCACATTTAAACCAATCAAATTACAAATAAAATACAATGTTATTATAAGTTATTCATACTTATTATTCATAATTTCACTTTATTAATGTAAAAACCAAGCAATATAAAGTCCAAAAGTCAATGTGGCACTGAAGAACATTTCTCAAATAACTATCTTACATATCCTCTAGCTAAATAGGATATCATCCACTAGAACCCAAATATTGGAAGCAAACACAACTCTAATTTAAGATATGCATCTCCTAGAACAAACCTTGAGTCATACCAACTATTTTTATGATTAATTTAGGACATGTATATTCTAAATTATCCTCTAACATCTAGTCATATATCAAAAAAAGCAATAAATACATCAACATCCATATGCTAACCAAGGAAGTGCATCTCCTAAAAATAACATATATCATCATATCATATTAAAATAAATAAATGTAACTATCATAAGACAAAGAATATTAAAATTTCATGTAAAAGTATCATTGTTCCAACAAAAAATCATGTCATATATATCTCAAAATAATTTTTTATACATCTATAAAATATCTATACATCTTATAATAATGGATATACATTTTATCTCTGATCATGGCCAACCCTTGGGTTCCTCTGATGGAAGCTATGACCCATCCCTGATGATGGTGATGATGGTGGATGTGGTAGTGATGTCCAAATGGATACTCATTATGATGATGGTTTTATAATTGACCACTTTGACTCTATATCATGTTTGGACCTATAGGTCTTGCTAATCCATTGGGATCTCATATAATATATATAGGATGGATCTCTCCTCTCCATGGGGACTATAGCATAATATAACCTGCACTAGTAGTTAATCTCATAATTCATGCATAGGGAATCATCCTTCATGTGTAACACATCATCCTCAACTCTAATCACGTTAGCCAAGGCCCTAGTTAAATGTGATCCACTATTTATCCCAACTCATTGAGATGCATCTCACTCTTTAGTGATCCTCTCTACCTATGATATCAATCAATCCCCATCCACTCAATCTCTATCTCACTTAAAAATCACTATCTATAGCTCTACATCATGAGTAACCAACTATGCATATACTATTACTAGTTATGCCAACTATCCCCTTATAGTAACAATGTCTACACCCCTGGCTATAATAAGCCCTTTTATCTTGGTGTTATCTTCCTTTGTAGTAGCTAATTATGAATGTAACCCAACCATGTCACTCTATAGGCCTTATATCTCTTATAAGTATTCCATGATCTCTCGTTATAGTTTGTCAATCAGTGTTTGGTCCTCTATGGACTTACCTATGTCAGAGGACCCTACCTCGCTTATACCTATGACCATACTTATCCTAGAGGACCTATCCTCCATTGTAATTTCCTTGTGGCCCTCATCACCACCTCATGCATCCCCCATCTCAATATGCCCATTGTCTAGCTCAACCATCCCTATATCAACTGTAGGATCCTATTGTACCTGGGCATGAACAACCTATAATAAAATGGTATGTGGAATAGACAACTAAACTAGAACCTAAATTTACAATTGTATTGGGATATGACCTTGGTCTCTTCTTAATCTCACCCATATCTAATGTAAGATTGGTTATTGAAGTTTCATCCTAGTCAATCGAATCATGTTAGGAACCCCTATTACCCCTTCTTTTTACTTTGTCAGTATAATAGTTTCTATAGATGCATATGTTATTTATGTCATTTAGTATTTTGTTTTATCCCACATTTATGATAAGTAGTAGCTACTTGAATTATAATTATTATATAAGTAAGTGTTGAGGCCAATGAAGGCATACACAAAATTATTGTATTGAGATTGCTCAAAGGATGTTTCCCCATCGAAGAGGCTAGCAATTCTACAATTTAGTCATTGTAATTTAGTTTTTCTTATTTCAATTAATATATTGCTAATTTTCATAGTTTATTTCTTATATTTTTAATTATATTTTAACTTGTTTAGGAAGGATCCTCTCATTCGGTATCAGAGCACTTTTTAGGACCAAATATTTTTTTGAATTTTTTTTTTTATTTCATTGCATAATCATTTTAAGTATTTTTTGGTATCATAATAATCTATTTCACACTAGGGTAAAAACCTATCCACATAACTATGGGAATTACTTGGGTGAAATATGTAAAACTCATTATGAGGAGTACCATAAGAACCCCAAAGTAGCTGGCACATTGATAGGACTTGCCATCAAAATGAGCAATGACCCCACCCTGATTAACTAGTTCCCATCTCTAAGGAAAACTAAGAGTTATAGTTTAGAGGTAAACTCATGGCTAGAATTTTTTTGGAGACTTGTACTTGCTCAGATGGCATTGGTAGCTAAAGATATATCTTTAAAACCTTAGGCAACTATTGAAACTTGGGAAATTTCAAACCTTAGGCAATTTTAGAATATTTCTAGTAGACTATAAAAAACTTTACCAAAAATAAAGTATCTGAAGACTGTTAGAGGACTTGCAACCAAATAATTGATAGAAACCAAAAACTAAAAAATATTTATCCTATCAATTTCATAAAAATATTGGTAGAGTATTAGATAAACCTCAAAAGATTTACAGATAGATAAGAAATAGAAAATATAATCATGATTTTTTTTCATTTTTTTATCATATCTCTCCATTTCTAATCATATTGATCTTCAAACTTTATCTAGACACCTAACATTCCATTCTCCACATTTTATTCTTTGAGGTCCCATATCCTAATTCCACTCCTAATTCTTGTAAATCTCAATTTTCCCTTATTTTGGGTTTTGCCATAAATTCTATTTGTGTCCATTTTCCATGAAAATTTTCCACAGTGTTCATCTCCCTTTTCTACTCTTTTATCCCTCTTTGAGAAATTTTCCAGTTTTTCCATTTTCACTCCTAAAATTGCGCTCACCTTCATCAATCATACTCCCACTATGCAAAAACATTAGAAAAAGTACCTTTACCCCTTCCAATTTTGCCCAAATCACAAAATTACCTTACTAAACATGTCTTAAGTCTAATTTTCCTACCCATTGCAAAAAAAATCTCTTCTTTGAGTCATGGTAGTAACCCAAACAAGAGCAAAATATATGGAGGATGAAATTTCCACCCTCAAGACACACATCAAAGATATTAATGAAAAACTTATCAACCTCAGTCTTCAACATACCACCTTGAACAATAGACAATATCCAGAGTCCTCTTCTGACACCAAATTTTCTTCTTCTAGCAATTTTCATGTGCTGAAGCTTGATTTTCCTTGATTCCATGGTACAAATCTAACTAGATGGATCTATCGGGTAGAAAAATATTTCAATCTACATAATAATTTTTATGCCAACAAGGTTTCAATTGCATCCTTTTAATTGGAACATGAATCCCTTTAATAGTATTGTTGGTATACCAAGGCTCATGACGATTTAGGATGAACCCATTTTTGCACCCTCATTTTGTAACGGTTTAGCCTTGGTGCTTTTGATGACTTCATGGGAGAACTCACTAAACTTTGCTAAATAGGAACCATGAGATAATATCAAACATAATTTGAAAAAAATTCCAATCACATAGAGGGATTATCCAATGAATTTTTTAGGATTTGCCTTATCAATGGATTGAAGGATGTAATTTGATCTAAGGTCAACATGTTTTGGCCCAATATGATGATGGAATCCCTAAGGTTAGCTAAGTTAGTAGAGGAAAAGATCACCACTTTGTATCAATTCAAATATAATTTTTATCCTTTTATAAATATAAATCCATAATGATATCAAATAATGACAACCACTAGAACTAATCCTATCAAGCATTTGATTGAAGTAGAGATGTGCGCCTGTAGAGAAAAAGGACTATGTTATAATTATGATGAAAATTTCAATCAAGGACATCGATGTGTCAAGAAAAATATATACCTATTAGATGCGGACTCTCTTCGTAAAACTCAATATTGGGAAGATGTTCAAGATACAAAAAATGATCTAGAAGAAGCTCAGTTGATTTTGGAGCCTGCTTCTTAGGAAGACCAACCAAATATATTTTCCTATGCCTTAGTAAGAGCCAACACCCTAAAAACCATGTGATTTAGGGATTTATTCAATAAATTATCTCTCACAATACTCATTTATCTTATTTTATCTATCCTTACTCCAAATTTGAAGTCATTATTAACAATGGGGGTACATTACCTTGTAAAGGGAAATGTTGTAATGTGCATATATCTATTTGAGATTACAAATTTTACTTTGACATGTTTACATTTTCATTAGGTAGATGTCATATTGTTTTGAGAGCCCAATTTTTACGCACACTTGGACCCATTTTATAGGATTTTGCTAAACTTTGGATGTAGTTTTCAAATAATGAGAAAAAACACACATTGAAAGGCTTACAACTAGGGTCTTTCAACATCATTAGTTCAAATTACATGGAAAAGTTACCTAATAATAATTCACATGGCATCATTTCATAGCTCCATTCCATTAAAATTCAACCATCAATGATCTCCACTCCTTCTAATCTACAAAACATTCTACATAAGTATGCATGTGTCTTTGCCAAGCTAGTGAGATTACCACCTTCATGGATAGAGTAATACCATATTTATCTCCTTCATAGAATCATTCCTCCTAAAATTAGGCCCTACCACTACACATTTCAAAAAAATATTGAAATTGATATGCTCATTTGAGACTTACTAAATCAAGGCATTAGTCACCCTAGTACCAACCCATATTCTTCCACAGTTCTCATTGTTTAGAAAAATGATTGGTCATGGTGCCTCTACATTGAATTTCATGCACTTAATCACATCATAATCAAGGATAAGTTCCTAATCCTTGTTATTTATTAGCTTATTGATGAGCTTCATGGTGCTCATTTTTTCTCCAAGTTAGATCTCTGCTCTGGATATCACCAGATTTAACTTCATGAGAATGATATCCCTAAGATAGCTTTCTGCATGCATAATGGCCACTACAAGTTTTTGTTCATGTGATTTGGCCTCAATAATTATCCTTAAAAATTATAGGAATTTATTAATAAAATATTCTCTTCCTACCTATATAAATTCATTTTGGTCTTCTTCGATGACATCCTCATCTATAGTAAAACAAGGTCTGAGTATCTCCAAAATCTGGATCTCACATTGAAACTTCTCTCTAACCATCATCTTTTTTCAAAATAGTCCAAATATGATTTTGTATAATATAAATTGGATTATCTCAAGCATATTATTTCAACTAAAAGGGTTCATGTGGATCTTATAAAAATAATTGCCATGACAAATTGGCCTCATCTTCAAACACTCAAGATCCTCCATGGTTTTTTGGGACTGACTAAATACTATCATAGGTTTGTCAAAGATTATGAGAATATTTTATACCCACTAATAGTTATGTTGAAAAAATATGCTTTTACTTGGACATAAGTTGTTGAGTGTACATTTGAATAATTGAAATAAACTATGTGTACTAAACTAATTCTAGCTATGCTATATTTTCCCAAGACTATCAGTATTGAGAGTGATGCTTACTAAATGGACTTTGTGTTATTATTATAAAATAAGGATGCCCTATTACATTCACTAGCAATTCTATTTTTGGAAAAATGTTAGAAATCTCTAATTATGAGAAGGAAATGATGGCCATTTTGCATGTAGTATAGAAGTGGCTGCTATACCTACTAGGAAATCATTTTTTCATCAAAACTTATCACTAGAGTCTAAAAATTTTCTTATAAAAATAGGTATCCACCCCATCAAAATAGAAATGAGTTAGAAAATACATGGTTTATGACTATGAGATCAATTACAATAAGGGTAAGAATAATATTATGGTTGATGCTCTGTATCTTACATTTGTGGACCAAGTTTCCATTTTAGCTATTTCTATGCCTATTCTAATTTTTTTGGATGTTGTATAATATGGGTATGTCAATGACTCCTAATTATCTCAAATCAGTCAAAACTTGGCCACTAAACCCTCTATTATATCACATTATTCATGGGATGGTACTTCTCTATGATACAAAGGTCATCTGGTGCTTCCCTAAAGCACAAATCTTCAATAGGCTACATTTTATGAATTCCATGCTTATCCATATGTAGGCCACTCAGGGTTTGTCAAAAGTTATGAGTGGACATGATGCAACTTGTTTTAGAATGAATGAAAAATATAATTTAATAAATGGTGGTTGAATGTGATACCTACCAATGCAACAAGGATGAAACCACACCCTTCCTTGGATTACTTGAACCATTCCTCATCCCTACTAGGATTTGGATATATATTTCTAGGTTTTGTTTAGGGGATACCTAATTTTGGAGGAAAAATAGTGATCTTTGTTGTGGTCTATTACCTCTCCAAATATATTAATTTTTGTGCCCTCAGCCATCCCTATACTTACTCCATAGTTGTATAAATTTTTTTGGACTAGGTTTTCCATCTTCATGGTATTTCTTCATCCATTATCTCAGATTATGATGCAACCATCACCAACCATTTTTGGATAAAACTATTTTGATGTACTAGCACCCAATTAAAGATGAGTTTTGGGTATCATCCATAAATATATGTCCAAACTAAAATTGTCAACAAATGATTGGAAACATTCCTTCATTACTTCACCTTAGAACAACAACATAAATGGCCCAAGTGACTTCTCCTCACCGAATGGTGGTATGATACCTCCTACCACACTTAGACTAAAATGACTCCATATGAAGCAGTCTATCGTTAAACACCACCAATGCTTGTTTTGTACACCCCTAGTAGTTCATTAGTTCAAGTGATTGACTAGATTCTCTGAACATGGAATTAGATCCTTAGAACCCTACAAGACAACCTTCATATGGCAAAAATTTTAATGAAATAATAGATTTATTAGCACCATTTTGAGCACACTTTTCAAGTAGGTGATATGGTTTTTCTTTTCCTAAATCCATATAAGAAATCCTCCCTAAAACTCAAAGGGTGTCATAAGCTAGATCCCAAGTTCTATGGGGCCTATAAGGTTCTCCAAAAGATTAGGTTTATTTCTTATAAGTTGGAGTTGCCACCTTATTCTTGAGTTCACCCAGTATTTCATGTCTCTTATCTGACAAAATTTCTTTGCATAAACATCACAGTGAAAACTGTTTTACCAGAGCTTGATAATGAAGGATCCATCTTTATTGAGTTAGAGGTAATCTTGGACAGACACACATGCCAACTTCATTTATGCTCCATCATAGAGGTTTTAATTTAGTGTCAGAAAATGTAAATAGAGGATGTCACATGGGAACCACTATTTCATATTCAACACTGATTCCCACATCTAAAGCTTTGAGGATAAACATTTTTATAAGAGGTAAGGGATGTTAGGAACATGTGCTGCCCCTTCTTTTTACTTTTTTAGTATAATAGTTGTTATCAACGTATATACTTTTTATGTCATCTTGTGAGCATTTTATTTTATCCCACATTCATAAGAAGTAGTAGTTTCTTAGATTAGACTTAGTATATAAGTAAGTGTCGAGGCCAATGAAGGCATCCAAGAATTTATTTTATTGAGATTTCTCATAGGAGCTTACCCCCTCAACGAGGATACCACTTTTGCAATTCATCCATTGTAATTTAGTTTTTCTTTTTTGAGTTAATATATTATTAATTTTCATAGTTTATTTAGTGTATTTACAATTATCTACTAACTTGTTCAGGAAGGATTTTTTAAATTGGTCAAATACCATCCCACCATGTTGTATAGGTGTCTATAATTTTAGTGTATACAACACCACCTACATAATCCCATAGAACATGTAGGACTTTACCATATTCCATCAATGCCTAATCCCAAGGCACTAGTGTCCCCCACTCTTATCTCTCCATTTTCAAATGTGTTAAATATTGTGGACCCTTTAGGATGTCCTATTAGAAGCCAAACTACATTTGTACCTGATCTAGTCTATACCACTATACCATAAAGTTGTGTTAGCCTATAATATAACATAGTGTAATCATAAAACTAATCATAAAAAAATCCTCTAACCAAAACCATTAATTAAATAAATATGCACACCAAATAAAGTCACTATTCACAATCACATCGATGACCCATCTATAAAAATGCAAGCTCTTAAGATGGCCTCATAAGCCTTGACCTATTAGGTACCACCCAAAGGCTATTGGATCCTCCAGTCTCTATTGGTATTTGGGCCCTACAAGCCACTCAATGGATATATGATCCCATGCCCATACATGGAGTAGTGTGTTGTGGCTAATACTTCATCCTCTATGAAAGGATATCATATGAAAATCTTGATATAATTGAGCTATCATTATAGGTACCCATGTAGAACATGTGCAATGATCAAACATATCCTATATAAGTCTAACTAAGCCAAGTGAGAAGAACTATTTTCTCTTATCAGGTAGTAGGAAGCCATTGAAAAGAGCCATCAAA
Organism: Torreya grandis; assembly: GCA_037957365.1. Classification (NCBI taxonomy): domain Eukaryota; kingdom Viridiplantae; phylum Streptophyta; class Pinopsida; order Cupressales; family Taxaceae; genus Torreya; species Torreya grandis. The sequence goes on along the minus strand of JARHVA010008931.1, from coordinate 218,634 downwards.
ATGACTACCTTTTAGGGAAATGTCCCCTCTACCATTCACTTTCCATCATCTGGAGGCCATGGTAGAACCTCTAATACATATATGTCTATGGTCCCCTCAAAGACCTCTAGATCCTTCACAAGGATCAAGTCTTCAAAAATAGTTCATCAACCCACTGATATCTATGTAATATTATGGCCCTACATTAACACCCCTTATATATGATAGACAACCTCTAAATTAATTTTCACCTCACCAGTCAATAAATATAAGGTTATGATGTCTAAATTCCATCTCTCTACAAGTTCTAATAAGTAGGCCTAATCTGCATGAATCACTGGTAGTTGTGCTAGGTGGTACAACTCCATGGAACCTTTTAGGTGTAAAAGATCATTGGTATATATCTCCTATCAACGTAAAACTTGGGAACATCACTCCTACACTATAATCACCTAGAGTCAGTCATAAAAGTCAAAACATAGAGAACTAGGTAAACCAATTTTCTTCTAATTATTCAAATCTACCTCAATTATTATAATTTTGGTCTTGGATTAATCTATTATGGGTCCCATTCTCTCTTATTATATATTTACTTTGGTTCTTATGGTGACATCACCATTTTCTTGATGATCCCACCATTTAGAATAATGTTCCTACCAAACTATCGACCTCACCATTTATACTCATGGGTTTTCAAATTTAACATTCTACAAGGCATTATCACTAATCTACAAAGTATTCTCACCATTTTATTAGGAAATATCACTATTCATATCAATATCAGTATTTGACCTAGTATGCCTACTATTTTACTAGTGATTTATACTGAATTTAGCGAGCTCATAAATTAAGTGGTGAAATTGCCATTTTTACTCATCACCCCACCAATGATTTATCTATATCAAATATCTCAATGGTGATATTGATATTATCATTGGTAACCTCATTATTTTAAAATTTATGTAAATAGTGGGATCACCAATATGCCTACTTCTACTTACAATTATGAAATAAATGCCAAATTACATACCAAAAAAGGGTACTGATCGATGGTCTACTCCTCGATGGTCTCTGATACTCTCAAATGAACTCTACAAGGTATCATTGATATGGGATATTATCCATCTTTATCATCTCTCTCATTCATGAATCTTAGAGATATAAATTTGTAGATCTAGGTGTTTAAATGAATAAATTTTACCCACAAGAGTAAAATTATAGAAGTTAAAAAATTTTCACCCCCTAGACCTATAGTTACTCCATTAACCTACCTAGGGTGATTAAAGTAGCCCCATTTATCCATTTTTGACCCATATTATTTTAATTACTCCATTTCCATCCTCATTTGCTAAATTACGTGATTATATTTCTTATGATTGAGGGCCACCCATCGCATAATTTTTTCTGTTCTCTCCTCGAAGGGGTATTATGGGCCACCCAAACATTGTTTGGGGCATCTTTATAACCCTAATTCTCAATAAATCACAGAAATTTTAGAAAATTTTGAGAGTGAATTTATTTCTTATAATTACAATCATTATAGAGGCCTTTTTAATCTTTGAAAAGACATTTCTTTGACCAAATGTCTCGCTACACCTTCTCAAATAGGGGCAAAATGTAGACATCCAATTCCTATCACAATTATGCTAAAATTTCAAATCTAAATGATCTTGTACAACAATGCATAATCTAGACAAAAATCACTAAAATACTCAAATTCATATGCACCTGTCATGTTCAGGTATCGATTCTTGTCCATTGACCCTTGATTATGGTAAGGAATTTTATAGAATCAATATTTTTTCTTAATTCACTTTGAGGCAAATTGAGACCACACAAAATGATGATTTAGACCACTAAAATATTTTAATTTGGCCGCATACATCACATTCATGTGTCATTTTTGGTTTATAATGCCCTAATGGGGTATTACCCTATACACAACTGACATCTTCTTCTAACTATACTATGATCAAATTATGATTCAATAAAATGACATTTCTGACTAGGTTGATTAAACATGTAATAAACTTCCATAGAATTATAGAAAACCAATTAAAATCATTTAACTAAATCAAAACCAAATAATGAGCTTAAGTTGGAAATCCATTAACGTTGTTAAACATCTATTTATTTAAAATTCATTACTTAAATCTACATCATCCATGACATCATCAGATGGGTGTCATCCATAGGGCATTAATGGAGGAAAATATCTAGATGAAGGCTACCCATGCCTTATTAATGATCCATTATTCTAAATATTGATTACCATATTTATTTCTTGTACTTCCAATATTGAATCAATCCATTGCCACACATATTGATCTCAAGATGGATGGTCATGGTTGATTCTAAACAGTTAATTTAAGAAAAGATATAAATAAGTGAGCAAAAACCATAAATTTTAGGATTGAATTGTGTAATATTATCATTCAAAAATATCTTGAAACAAGATTCACTCATTCATTCAAATTTACCAAATCAAATATCCAAATGCATTAGTGAACTAAGAGATGATGGAAGTACATGCTTCACTGCATTGATGAAGATTTGGAATACCAAATTTGGGCATAAGCATGCTTATTGACCATTTTTGAAGGAGAAACACTAATTGGAAGGAATTCCATTTCATAATTTTGTAATTAGTTCTTTGAATTCATTAATACCACCCCTTGAGGGAGTAGGCTTAAAAAATTAGTTCTTTATGCTTATTCTAGGTTTTCTCTACTAATGCATGGACTAACATGTTTTATAATCCTATTCTACACTATCATATTTTCCAAATCATTAATCATACTTAAATCTCTATGGCATGCTAAAGGGAATAATATAATGTTATCATTGAACTTGTTAATAGGTTTTAAGCCTATAGTGGCCTACATTAGAAGTATAGGTTAAATATCATGTGTTGAGTTTACAACATGATTATAATTGTTTATGTGCTATGAAATATTGATATGAAAATATGGTAAATTTAACCACTCAAAAAATTTGTCTCAAATTCAACAAAAGAATCTTAGTAAAGGATATAAAAAGAGAAATTAAATAAATATAATTAATCTTCAAATTATATAGTATGGTACATTTTCTTGTAACATACATTTTAAACAATCTATTAAGTTTTCCTTTCTTATTTTGAACCAAATTCAACAAATTTTCTCTAAAACTTAAGAAATGCATCATATTTTACACATTATAAATCATATTAAACTACTTTTGAAATGGTGGTGAAAAAAAATTAATTTTCGTTTGGCTAGTCAAAATGTTGCTCCACTGTATAGGCACTAGGTAAAAAATAAAGCTTCAAACCATTAGCTTTAATAGTGTTATCCTTCATAATTCATTGACATACCTAGGTTTATTAACTTATTATTTAATAGACATAGGTATTTAGGTTGATTTTATTTGGTAACCCATAGATGTTATTTGAAATCATAACACTAAGAACATGGTGGAATCCTTGCCTATATTATATTACTTAAATATATTTTAATCTTCAAGTTGTTTTACTTCCTAAATAATACATCATTGTACCATAGGAATCCATTGAGAGTGTTCAAGTTTCCTTTTTAGTTATACCACTTTTTAAGTCTAATAAACACTAAGGAAAATGGTTTTTCATATGTATAAATGGAGCATAATATGATAACATGTATAGTTTAAATCATCATATATCGAGATTCAATATTCCTGACAACATTTTTTTGACCAAAGTAGGTCAAAATTATGTTCCTTCCATATACTTGATTGATGATATTTTTTTATAATTTCAAGTTCCTCCTCCTTATAAAAAGGGTGGATTTTTATCTCAGTTTCATCAATTATTTGAATTATTTTTTTATCTTTTAAAATTTAAAATACCATTGTAGAGTCTGAGCCATTATTAAACCACCATTCAGATATGTACCATGTCATGCACCCCCTCAAGATCCACTTCATAATTCCTAGACAGTCAAGAAAAAACCATCCGATGAATTTTTTTTGTTCTTTACACTGCATGAAATCCTCCTTAGAACCTGACCTATGCTCATTGGGTCATTGATTCCTAAGTTAGGTAGAGCATATCAAAAATCCTAATAATTGAAAGTGAAAAGGGAGTTAGATAATTAGTTTCACCTTTATATACTCTATTTTTTCTCAAAATCTTTTGGATTTCTTGAGTCATGATGCCAAATAATCCCATGAAATCATAAAATGATATTTCCACTAATCACGACCATCACTTGTCCTCCTTATATGTCATACCATAAGTGTCATATCATAACACTATAATGTTATTGTATAGAACTACCTCCTTCCCCTACATTTTCATTCTACCTCTACATTAAATGGGTTTAAAACCCCATTTATATAAATCTCTCCTTAATAATTATTTCCTATCATGTTATGTGTTTTCATTATATACAAAGTTGAGGGAATTATCACATTGTGGTCAGGCATATTTTTTTGGGAATATTATTAGTGGGTCTTAGGTTATGTCCTTTATAATTTTCATTTAAAAATATACCAAAATTAATTCTATGGGATTCCCCCTGCCCCATACATAACCATGAAATATGAAATCACCTAATTGATTTGAATAATGGTTCCAGCCACACAAAACTCTATTGCATTGAATAATAGGCTAGTTTTTATGCGCATTGGGAGATAAAGTCTACCATGTGCATTTGCACAAGTGACCAAGTAGGGATTGATGAAATAGGCATACACTATGGAAGTTGGAAAACAATAGGATTTGACCATGTGACCTCACACACACCAAATTCTTCAAGCACTCATCTAGTTGCTCTAAGTCATTAGGAGTTAATTAATTTATATTAGTTTATTATTAGATATTAATAATTATTTTTATTAAGTGATTATTAAATAAAAAACTTTTGTATTATTAATAATTAAGGTCAAGACATTATGATAGCTCGATTTTAATGATTTAGGTTGGCACTTAGATGGTTTATTGTATATCTTCTAATTTGGATATTTTTATTATGTTATCATGGTTATCAATTATTATTCTAATTCATTATATCATTAGATTATTTATGATTTTAAATGTTATAATTGATTAATTTATATCATTTTTAATATTTTATTTAGTTCAAAACTATATTATTAATTGATTAAGATACTATTGATTTCATATTCAGTGACTACAGGAATAGTTTGATGAACTAGACTTAGTGGTGGACTCTGGTAGTGGTAAAATAATGAAGAGGTTTAAAAGTATTTGAATGTTATTATAATAGGTAAAATATGTTACAATAGGAATTATAAAGCCATCAGTTGTCTCTTGAATAATTTTTTTATTGTTGTTGTTTTGACTCTATGTGTATCTTTTGGTCATGATTATTGATTTGTATTCATTTATGTTAGTTTTGGTGACTACAATGGACTTGACATTGATCCTTATCTTTGTCAATTATGTGATGTTCTTAGAAATTATCTTGATTTGGTTATTCTAGTATTCAATTATTTTGTGATCTTGGTTGCATCCCTTGTGTAGGATTGTGAGTTTAATTGTGCAAATTGTGAAACTTAACCCATCAACATTTGAATGATCCCTTCAGGTTATGTGGTTACTTAAAACCATTATCTAAGTCCTTAGACCTTGGACCATGTTGTGGATAGATTATTGGTTATTTATGATAGTATTTCTTGTTAGAGAGTTATTAGTGATGTCATGGAGGTGTCTAGGTGAGTGGATAGAGTATCTTGATAGTCTAAGTGTTAATGACAATGTGCTTGTCCTAGTATACTTGAAGTAGGCTTGGTTGATATTTAGTTTTGGCACGATTAGGGATGGGTATAAATTATTGATAATGTGTGATGGGTCTTACCAGAGGTCACGGATGATTGGAGATACTTTATAAGTGCATGGTATTCATCTAATTATGCATTATGTTCATCTTCGCATAATTGGTTCTATGATAGAAAATTTTGAGTAGGTAATTTGATGGCATCACCATTGCCATGTATAGAAGAGTAAAGTAAATTTGGCCAAATAGGTGTGATAAAATTAGTCCCAAATTAATATGGTCTAAGTTTTAGGTCATTCAGGTGAGTAGAGCAAAAGATATAAATCTGCAAATTTGGTTTACTAAGCAGTTTGCAATGTTTTTCCATACTTAGCAAAATTTGTAAGGGAGATATAATAGTGAATGTTTAATCGCATCATAGATCGATGGCAAAAAATGAATATAAACTTAATGTCTAAGTTCAAGAAGTGTCGAGTAAGCAATTTTATGGCATTAAATTTCACATGCATGAAATTTCCATGAGCAACTTGATATATGGATGGATTCCCCTATGAAAGAAGATCATATGGTTCAAATTTCAGGTCATGAGATTAAGCATAGAAAAATTTATTAAGGTATAAAGTTAGATTCTCAAACAAAAGTTTACTACATTCCCATACTTAGCCAATTTTTCAAAGGGAGATCTAATGGTGCACATTTAATCACATCATAGATATACAACATGAAATTAACCTATCAAATAGAGATCAATGGTGAGTGGATATTCATACATGCAGATCTATGATATGTATTGAGTCAAATAGTTCAATGTGTTTGATGTTTAAGTAGGTTAAACTCTATGCTACTTTTGAGGATATTGATAGAGTGCATTTGTTCTAATTTTTTATGAAGAAGTGAGATGTTGACAAAGTGTTTGATGTTTAATAGTGACCATTGGAATTTGAATATATAAATTGAGAAAAGGAAAAACCACTCTATAGTATTTTTAGCATATCTTTTGATCCAGGATGAACTTGAAGCTGTAGTAAAAATAAAATCTATAGAGGACTTGACTCCACATCTAGAGAACCTAGTTACAAGGTATGAAAGTTTTTACAGTCAAAGGTACTGAGTTCCAAAGTTGATTATGTTTGATTATTTTCTGTAAGTGACTTGAGAAGGATATTTTGAGCATTTCTGATGATATTTGGATATTTCAAGGGGACTTATCTATTGGAGAGTGTTTTAGACTCACTAAGGATGATATTTATGGATTTTGGAGGTTTAAATAATACATATTTAGTATGAATAAATGCTTAGAAGTTGACTATGTGATCATTAATGGTGTTTCTATATATAAGGTCAAAGATTGATCTATTTGTCTTTAGCAGACAAGTGTTGTCATGATTTTGATCATTTTTGGATATCAAAGGGGTCATGTGAAGTGGACCTATACATTTGGAAGTGGTACTATGTTTCTAATTTGTTAAATGGAGTGCTAAATAGGTAAATATGTATTCATGAGACCTATAATGACTACTAAGGCCTAATTAAAAGGTGTATCTACTTAAAGGTGACCAATGGATGCTATGGTTGACCTATGAGAATGGTATTGACTTATGTCTTTGTTTAATAGAATCCTTAAGGGTTAAAGTAAGTCTAAAGGCCAACCAAGAAGATAATAATCATGAAGGCTCTATAAATGGTGGAATCAAATATGATGATTTCTATATGTGAGAGACTTGAAACAAGAAGTATATGTGAGAGTTGAAGAGTGAAGGAAAGAAGAAAAGGTGTGTATCCAATGGAAGGGTTATATATCAGAGTAGGTTGATGATTGTGTTATGACCTGTAGGTTATAATTATGATGTCAGGGATAGTGCTCTTGTAGGTTTGAAGATTGCAGATGAGGGAAGAGGTCTAGAGTGATCCAAAAGGATGTTCTAGATGCCTTGAGTATGAGTGAATGATAGATGATGTATGTGTAATCTTCATGGTTGATTTGAGAGGCAAATCAGTGTGTGGACTATGTGTATGACCATTTGGTCATGTTGTTGAGGTTGTGATAGAGTTATTGCTAAGAAGTGTAGATATATCCAAGAGGTGGGTTTAGATGGTTATGGTTGTGTGAATAAGTGAATGGGGATAATATACATTGTATCTCCATTAGATTGGTAGGAAATTTATGTTCAAGAGATGTTCATTTCATAGGTGTTGAGAGGGTGCTCAACATCTAGGTTAGAAGGACTTAACCATCCTAGGCATAAATGCTCCTTATGAAATAGGTATTTTATTAAATTGTGGTCACAAATACTTGACCATCCTAGGGGTAGGTTCTCCTTATCGAATAGGTGTTTTATTAAATTTTGATCAGAAGGACTTGACCATCCTAGGGGTAGGTGCTCCTTGTGGAACATGTGTTTCACTAAATTTTGGTCAAAAGGACTTGACCATCATAAGGGAAGGCGTTCCTTATGGAATAGTTATTTTACTAAAGTCTCATGTTTATATAATTATTATATGATAAGAGTCTATGTGATCTTAGGCTTGAGTGTGGGTTTTATTCCCCAAGAGGGATTCCCACATAGATCTTGTGTTGTGTGTGTAATCTTGCATTATCTATTTATTCATTGCTATAAACATCTTGAATGATTCATGAATGGTTATATTTAATGATTAAGTATTTGAAGGGTTTGGAAATTGAATTGGATTGTTTTATACCATTGATTCACCCCTCTTCTTAGTAGTATATACCTCTAACATTTCTATCTTTGACATCCAAGCGGGATATGAATTCAAACCCTAGACATCATGAATTTTCTATTACATTAAAGATTTGACATTAGATTGTTTTTTTAGAAATGATGGATTTATTTTTAAAATCCTCAATCGAATACATTCTTAGAAAACATGTGCATTATTTTTAGATTGGTGTGGCTCGATGCATCCATAGGTAGGCTTATGTTTATTTTGGATGAACTCGATTAGGAAGTTTGTCAGCGTGTCAAGCTAGGTGGTTTTGGGTTGAGCATGGTTTTACAGTCCACATGTTATAAAAATAAAAAGGGAGAATTGTGGATCACTTACATTATTAGTTGAAAGAGGTAAGGAACTAGAAAAGAGAAAAACTAATTTCCTCCATGACAATTTGAAAAGTTATTGTAAGTAAGTGTTTTTCATTTTTGGTAATTTAATTCATTTTTCATTCCTACTATGGTTTGAACTTATGGAGTTTAAATGAAAATTGGATGTCCATTATGAATTCATTAGACTTCATGACTAACCTACATTGCAATATAATTAATTTTACACCCTTATTGGTTTTATGAGTTTCATTTTTGAAACTGTATTTGTTTATTTTGATTGAGGAATTTTATGATTTTGTTATTAATGTAATACCAGTTGAATTTTAATTAATGTTGACCATTTTCAAAGGATTGGTATATGGTTTATTATAGAATGTTTTATTGTGTAGCTTTGAGCTCAGTTTGAGTATGGCACATCGAATGTTTGAAATTTTATCCTAAAAAGGTTGATGTAAGGCATAATAAAATGATTTATTTTTGACCTAAAAAGAGTGTTGTTAGATTTCAATGGTTGAAATATTTGTTTAGTCTTAAAATATGGTATTTTTGTAACTCATCTATGTAAATCAATGTTTTTCTATTTATAACCATAAATGGGTAAAATGGGTTATAATGTGGAATGGTTTTTATAAAACCGCAAATATGGTTTTTATTTATTTTTGGTTATGTGATTGTCATGGCTTTCAATGACATTGGGCTATGAGATCCCCTATTTGCTTCCTTACCTTGTTTGGGCCTATGTTTAAAATAAATTATTTTCATGATTGAATCCTACTTGTAAATTCAATAATGATTGTAATGAATGATGGGTTATTGCATAAATATCAATCGTAATGTTTTTGAGGCATTTATATTTTCAATTTTTGTTATTTGGGTTGTGTTTTATTAATCCTAGAAGTTTATCTTGTTGAACTATATTCTTATTCATGTGGGAAACTATGTGTTTTGTATATTCTCTTAACTCAATTATGTTAAATATCTAGTTTGTGGTTGAAACCAATCAATTTGATATTTGTTTTTTGGATTAAATTTTTGTGAGCATTCTCTAATGGTTGTTTGTATTTAGATAGATGTTGGAAATGAGTGTAATCTTTGCTAGTTGGATTTAGTTTTTGGTGTATGATATTGAGGCATGTGTAGATAGCTACAAAGGTCCCATAGATGGGCAAGATATCTAGGTTGTTTCAAAGTAAAGCAATCAAGAACTTGATGGAATAAAATTTATTATTGAATTAGTTTCCATGATTTTTCAATTAAAACCTTGGGGATACTAAGACCTATTTTTATTCATTTTGGTGTAGTATGTTTTCTTATCTCAATTGGCATTCTTTGATGTTGCTAGAATGCACCTTTTTTTGGTGATTAGTTTTTTTAAATCTCATTGTTTATTTTGGTGTGATGACTATTTTTACATGTTTTACCAATGTATTGAATCTTGTGCATGCTATTAACTCTTTTAAAAACCTAGTTGTTTGATCATACCATCTATGTAATGGTTGGAGTGGTTGGGACCACCATATGGATGGGCTCATTAGACTGGGAATGTGGGTTTGCTCTTGTTTTGCACATTCTATTATTTATTTGGATCTTCATGTGGGTGGTTTACTTTTGGTGTGTATCTCACTGCAAATATTTCCTCTAGAGTGTTATTTCACTAGTGTAGTTACAATTCTAACCCCTTAAGTTTTATATTGTATAGTATTGTATCATCTTATTAACATGCGAAAGAGTAATGTTATGCTTTGATACTCTGATTGATTTGTGAATATGTTTGTGCATATTTTTATTTGAAATATTACTATGATATTTTGGAATAAAATTTATAGGTGGCATTTATTCCATTTTATATCAAGGTTTTAATATTTCATGTTCATGATTTGAAAGTTTATTGCTTAACTTGGAGGCTTTATTTTCTTATATAGCTTGTATTTATGCATACTAAACATTGGTTTAAAAAATTATAGCTATAAAATGCACATCAACAACAAGTTTATGTGATTTTTATATGTTTATGTTTATAATAAGCAGAAGTATAAACAACCAAAAAATGTTATATTCTAATCATTTGGTTTTTTATTGGTCTTATTGCATTTGGATATTACTATGTCCTACCTAGGTCATTTGTAGATGATGGTTTTTACATAATCCTATTGTAACATTAGTGGTTGAAGTAATTATAATAGTTATATTTCATTATTATTAATATATTCATCCTAATTTATCGCTAATGGATGTTTCAATTCTTTACTTTCAAATCTTGAGTACTTTAAATGCATGATGGATTTAAATGTGGATTACGCTTAATATTAAGACTCAACCCCATCTATAAGTTGGATGCTAACTTTTGGAAAGTATTGATGGTGTTCTTTATTATTTTGACATTCACACTAAGGTTAATGGTGATTGTTTTTAAATATTATATATTTAGTCTTGTGCATAATTTTATTGCATGAAGCAATTGTACATAGACAGTGAATTTTATCCATGTGTTTGTTATTCAAAATTAATCTAACAAGAGATGGGGATTACATATGGTAACATGGTGTTTATATATACATGAAACTCATTGAATAGGTTAATATTTAAGATTTTTCATGATTTCACATTGATTAGTTGTTAACATTTGTACAAATTTTATTATTATTCATTATAATTCCTTTATGAAAAGTGATGTTGATGAAACTATGCTCGATATGGGTAAATAAGAGTATGTAAAATTGTATTCATATGTTGAGTAAATAAATTATTGGTTTACTTGACTTGTTATTGTTTGTAATCAATCATGATTAAGAGGTATAATAAGACTTTATTAAATTCAAGTTGTAAATTTGATGTTTTATTGATTCTTTTTGAATAATTTACTAAATTAGATACATCATAAGTAAACTTCAGACCTTGTTCAATTGAAATTTAATATGTTATCTATTTGTAAAATGTAAATGAGCCCGTAGCTAGCCATGTTATGGAGATTAGTTAAGTGGTCAATTATTTTATTTATTGATGGATACGGTCATTGTATACCTTTCAATTGAGTCTAGTTTTAAATATTAAGCTAATAATGAAAATGATAGTAAGGTACAAGGGTCCTCAAGTCAGAGATTAATTCATATAATATCATCAGGTAGTACTATAATCATTGTATACAATAACATTCATATTCATCTTTAATTTGAGTTGATTGCTTAGTATTATTGATATTCAATACATGTATGGTGTATTGTTATAGATGATTAATGATGATCATTAGGATGTGTTTCTATTATCTAGTAACATAATAGACAAGATGGTGAGGTTTTATAATGAATTCAGTAATATTTATCAATTGGTTAATATTTTCCCATTCTCATATCATTAATAGACCATGTTTTAATTTCCCTATGGGGTATTGGGTGTTGTCTTATTATTTTTCCATCAAGGAGAGAATTTATATTCTCTGAATGCATTTTGTATTAGACATGAAATATGACATTTATGTAATATCTTTCTATAAAGATGCAAGATGTATTTTACCCCTTTTTGTAATTCCTCTACTATTTTCTATTAATGACCTTATGACAAATGGATTCAAAATAATGGAAAAAAGTCTTTATCTTATGCCCAAAAAAATTTAGAAAATGTTAGCATTATATTATTTTGATTTGGGTATGACCAAGTAGCTATGAGATGGTTTTAAATAATACCTTAAAATGTGATAACCACATAGGTGTAATTCTCCATTTTATAGATGCTTGTAATGCTAGTCTATCATATGTCAAATGGAATTGAATAGTGTTATGTTTGGTTATGATGTTGGGGTTATTTTTATACCTTAAAGTTATGTATGTCATTAATCCCTTCAAAAAAATATATGGTGATGTGATAATAAATAAAAATATTAGATTATGAAACCTTAGTAAGTAACAATACTAACTTGCTTATACACCATTGGTTCACATCTTAAACCAAAGGGTGTCTCATCATGCGTGGGTTTAATCTAGTGCATTAGAGATCTGTATGGAAGTTATTTATGACCATTAAGATATTTTTATCATACCTTGTGTCATAATAAACACAACTATTGAAATTTTATAAATAATGAACTAGTGTTCGCATCCTTATATCTTGTTAAAGGTTAACATTAAGTTTGGGTTATACAGTTGTCTTCCCTAGCATTCTTGGCTGACATGTATGATTTTTAAAAGTGTTTCATGTCAAGGGGAAACTACTTGTCCCCTTCATCAATAACCTTAAAATCTAATAGGAAGGATGGGATAATTAACCTAGGTTAATTTACCCTTAAATGATTTTATTAGGAAGATGAGTACTATTTATTAATTTTATATCTTATCAGTGTGTACTTGCACAACATCCCAAAATGTATACCTATTGTTTGTAAAATAATTCCTTTTATAATCCTCTAAGGTATTTTAACCCTATGGTAAGTGTCATATTTTGACCTAATGCATTCTTGTTCATAGGGATGCTAGTGCGAAAATAAATAAAAACTCATCTTGCATCATCAAATTGTATAGCGGGCCTTGCATGTAGTTTTTATTCTAAGTCTTAAAAATAAGTAATTATAGAATTTTTATGGTAGGGGTTGTTTTAATATTACATATTAATAATTATTTAATATAGTTTTTTATTATTAACAACTATTTAATATTATTTTAAATAAAAAATCAATACAATATCATTATTAACTATTAGTTAATCATTATTATTCAATGATTAATTTTAATAATTGTTTGATTTTGTTTTATTATTAATTATTTGTTAATTAATATCAATTAATTTTTAATTATAATAATATTGTATGTTATTTTATTATTATTATTATTGAAATATTAATTATTATTTTCATTATTAAGAATTATATAATATTTTTTGATAATGGTAAAAGTAGGGTTTTCAAATGGCCTCCACCCTTTTACATTGAATAAAAAGATAGATAATTCAAAGTGTAAAGAAATACCTCTAATACAAACAAATGAGACAAACTACAAAATTTCTATGAATAAGTTGCAAGCCCAAAACAAACCAAAATGGATAAAATAGGACTAAGACCCTTCTAAATAGTCATCTTTAATGGGTCAAAGGGTCATATTTAAGGAATCATGGTCCTTATTAGAGTCACCTTGTCTTGAATTTTTAACCAATGTCTAATCTCTTACATCACCCAAATATGGGAAATTAAGAATAGTGATTTCAAACGAATATAAAGAATGAGAGTTCTTTAGATAAATATGACCAAAAAAATCATATAACTACATTTAATCCATATTCCTCTTATTCCTTATATCCTTAAGTATAAAAGCCTCATCAATAGGTGTATTATTATTTTTTAGATCTGTAGGAACTAGTAATGGAGATTGTAGATCTTGACTTACATCTATACTAGCAACTTCTTTATATGCTTGAATTGTTATATATTCAGAAATATCATCCTTATACTAGGAATTTATTTTCTTATATTTAAGATACACATAATTATTAACCAAATGCCTAGTTATGAATCATCAACAACATCTAAAGGGTAAGCCTTCATAGTCAATAGTTTGTAACCATTTTCAGTCCCTTCCTTGTAGTTCTACATGTGTAGAAAGTTCCTTAGTAATATATTAATTTATCGGTATTGTTTCATAAGTAGTATGCCCCATATATTTTATTATGGGATCCACATCATATAACTCTCCCAATGAATGTACTCTAATCTTATGTTGTTAAATGTCCCAAACCTGAATGGGTAAATAAGGTAATTTAATCCATGTCAGTTTGAGATTAAATGTTTTAGTAAGAGGGATGAAAGTTGGATATCATTTCTTTATTAAAAATAAATGTTTAATTTTTAATTCCAAAACCCAAAAATATTCATTAATAACATCTCTATCCTATTCTAAATATAAAATGATGATAAATATTCCTTGAGCACAAGAAAAAACCTCAATCTTACCTTGTATCAAAATAGTCCAATGCTTAGAGATCCATTGGTGAAGGTTTGAAAGAGAAATCCAAATCCCATTAAAACAACATATAATGAATCTTGATAAAATTCAATCCTTTCGATGATAACCTCTTTGAATATATCTTTTGACAAGGAAACCATAGGGTTAGTTTTTACTGAATGAAAAGGTTCCCTTCTAGGTCCATCCTTTCAATATTGCATCACCTTCTCAATAAAAGTAGGGTTTTTCCTTCATCTATCTCCCATGAACTATGTCTTGGTTCATCACCAAGATTCTTACTATCATCTAGCTTCTATTTCGATCATCTACCAAATCCCCTAACTAAAAATTAAGAATTATTTAATATTAATATTTATTACTTTTAGTAATTAATCACATTAATTAAATTATTAATTAATTTATATTATTTAATAATCAATTATAATAATTATTAAATATGTAAAATAAATAATTATTTAATATTATTTTTATTTTATTTCATAATAAATAATTAACTAATATTATTTTATTATTAATTATTAATATAGTGTCATTTCCTACTAAAATATCACAAATTCCATAGTCCCCCATTTTTTAAGTACTATTTATTTATAATAAATATTTTGTTTTTGGTAACGAGTCCCATTCTTTTAAAATAAAATTCATTTTTTTTAAGGAACTTTTATGAGTCCCATGTTTTTAAAATGGAATTTAACAATCCTTTATGACAATATTGTTTTGTTTATTGATGAGGTACAAGTAGTTTGTACTCATCAACCTAAGTTCCATTCCCATTGAATACATGAGGACTCTTTCAAAAAGTGGCCATGTGGACAACTTGAGGTAGGGATCACACTTCTCCTTGTGGATCATGTGGAACATAGCAGGGCATTTTGGATGCGAATCATTCGGTGAACATTACAGTCCCAGGCCCACCCACATGTCCCACTTTGAGAGGGTGCTCCCCCATTTCTCCAGTTCATAGCTCTGATATATCAAAAGTGTTTATCCCAAAATTTTAACTCTTCAAGTGGCATTGCTCCCCATGGATCTTCAAAGGTTCCCCCTATAAAAATAGTCAAAAAAGAACCGCTTACCAATATAATTTTTTTCCATATCCTATAACTATAGTGTTTAAATAAATGAAGCCTTTTCAAAGACATCATAAATATAAATATAACACACTAGTGTTGAGTCATTTTTCTTAACGTAAGAGACTAATTCCAATTTTATTGTTTTAAATTTTAGTATTCGTAATATTTATATCCCCATTATAGGTGTATTATTGGTCAATGAATTCTATTTGAGCTTTACTTTGTTCCTTGAACATTTTTGAGTGGATATTCATCAATACCATTTTGAAACTATTAAGTTTAATAATAGAGTTTGGAAGGGTGATTAAAAAGACAA
>JARHVA010008931.1:97500-197500 GCA_037957365.1 Torreya grandis | reverse complement strand
AAACATGGATTAAATATCAATAAATTAAATCATATTATGTTAGTTTAAATTTAATGGAAATATATAATTTAATATTTTTTATCTACCAATTATTAGGAGAAACATTTCTAACATTATGCTAATATAACTTGTGTATTGATTAATTCAGGGTGAGAATTGGTCATATTCAATAAATATATATCTTATTCATGATATCAAACCTTTCAATTTAAATATGTATTGGTTCAAAAAATATAATTATTTTTAGGGATTCTCTTATGAAATTAATATTGTCTCATGTTTCATTATAATGATTTGATCTAGACACACTCTTATGTTATAATATTGCACCCGAAACAAATTTGTATTATATATTTTGTTAGATGATTATAATTTACATCATCATACTTCATATTTATTTACTATATCTATCATGTGAATATTTTTAAATATGGAATATTATTATAATTTATTTATTTATATTATATGTTTACAAAGTGTTCTCAATGGAAGAAATTATTTACCAATTGGAATCATTAAGATTTTATACATTTTGATATATTGTATTTTACTTGTTGAAAATTAAGACATTTATTATCCTTTTTATCAATTTAATGATCACTCTTACTTGTGAATTTCAAATATTGAGTCTTGGCAATTTATATTATATATAGCCCCAAGCATTGACACACTTAGATTACATGGGGAGGATGTGTTTGACTATATTAATATTAGAACATCTAATCTCTCAATTAATTTCATAAGTGGTGACATAAAGTTCATACCCTAGTCAAATTATTTTTTATACTTGTAATATTAGCTTAAAAGTTGATTTGTACAAGTATAGCATGTTACCTTGCTCATGCTCAGTAATGCCTTGAATAAATTACATAGAACAAATTTAAGATTCAAATAATCATATTCAAAAAATTTGATGGAACTTAGTGGGACATTAATCACTTCATATTAACCTAGTATTCTACTAAGTTCTATTCAATCTCCTTAACATTGACAAAACCTTGAAAGCAAGAGTTGAACCTACATGAATAAACCTTAAGAAATACCTCCTTATCAAGATGAACCTAGATATTTACACTAAATAAAGGAAATAGTGGTATATATTATTAGCTGTTAAAAAGTGAATATAAATATTCTCTACATAAGGATATTTTCATGCTTTGTTGTTAAGGAATTATGAAATAAGAAGATAATATTTTTTATTGAACTAGTTCTTCCCAAATTATCATGTTTTGGGAATATAAAACCATCTATCTAATGCAAGTGAATCTTTTATGGTTATTGATAATTATTTATGAATGGTCACTTAAAAATATTATTTTTTGGTTGAAATAATAAACTATCTTGTACTCTAGTGGAGATGATGTTAAGTCATTTTGAATTACAGTAAACTAATTATGACTTGAATTAAAAAAAACTATGAACTTTAATATGGAGATTATTTTAACCAAGAAAAGTGTTAACTTGATAATAAACTTTAGTTATTTAATATTTTTTGTACTTTAAAATGTTAAAAATATTTATATAATGCTATATATATATATATATATATATATATATATATATATATATATATATAAAGGGTTATGCTTTACGCTATTTTTTTTATTGTGTAGGAGGTCTATTACCCACTCTATAGGATAATGATATTTAACTTATATTTTAAACTTATGAATTCATGGAGAAAATAATCATAGGAGGCCATGATGGAAACACGTCATTACCCCAGAAAATTAGACTTAGACTATTTATACAATGACATTTAGGAAATATCACATTGTGTTTAATTATTACTTTATTAAAAATGACTAGATATGTGAAAATCCATTTGGGCCTATGTCAATGTGACATAAAATTAATAAATAAATAAATAATACATGGTTATATTATATTATACCTTTCTCAAGTCACTGTGAAAAATAACCATGATCATACCTATTGGTAGTATATCTTACACCACAAAATATGTACTACGTCACAAATATTCTTTTATATTTTTATACTATGTGCCCCACTACTAACATGATGAAGACACACATATGGATTAGATCATTACAATATGACATAAGCCATACCTAGATATTTATAATTGGTAGGATTTTCTATATATATATGTTTTTTATTAGAGATCATGTGGAATATGGTGGCCATATTTGGTAACTTGGTAGACAAGTAGGTATAAGGGGCCTACTATCATATCCACCTAAAACATAGTGACATTTTTATATCAGATAAAAAATTATTTATTAGTGTTTTATTTAGGTTGTAATACATCATTGATCATTACTAATTTTTTTATCTCATAGCCTTGAATTTATATGTTTCACTTGGGGAAATCCTTATTCACTTCATAATGTAGATGTATTTGATGAACTAATTTGTGTCTTATATTATTTGATATCCATAGTGATCATTAATCTTATCCACTTGTATTATCATAATAGGTTAAAATTCGAAGCTCAAATGGACATATACAGGTTTTTTTTGTAAATAATAAAATGATATATTACTCTATTATATTTATCTTTTAGGAGATCACATTTACACTAAAATATTATAAAGAGTATTATGATTAAGTAGAGGGGTGTGAAAATAAAGATTAGTTTTATAGCAGTTGAAAAATTGGTAGCCACATGGGTGATCCCACTTATTTTTTCACCTTGAATGTGATGTATAAGTTCATTGTGAGATCCATAAAACCTTAAAAGTCTTTGGAATTATTTATAATTTTAATCTAGTTTAAGTTGGTCTTATGTCTGGGTGGAATTTCCTTAAAGGTAATACCAATGAATTATTTTTTGATACCACATGAATATGTGGGTATACCATCAATGAAATTATGTGTTTATTATGATGGTAGTCTACTATATATTACTATATATTGGTTTGGTGATGTAGAGAGAGAGAGAGAGAGAGAGAGAGAGAGAGAGAGAGAGAGAGAGAGAGAGAGAGAGAGAGAGAGATTTTAATAATAACACAATTATGTATCATTGTTATCTCAAGTTATAAGGTTATTGAGTATCGTGTGTGTGTGTGTGTGTGTGTGTGTGTGTGTGTGTGTGTGTGTGTGTGTGTGTGTGTGTGTGTGTGTGTGTGTGTGTGTGTGTGTGTGTGTGTGTGTGTGTGTGTGTGTGTGTGTGTGTGTGTGTGTGTGTGTGTTGTGTGTGTGTGTGTGTGTTTGTGTGTGTGTGTGTGTGATGCAGGAGCATCTATAATGGCTACATGAAGACATGGTCAATGTTGGAAATTATCAAGCATCCAAAGCTCAAGTCATGTCTTAGTTTTTGAATTCATATTGTTGTCTTTTCCCTCCAAAATGTTGTTAAGGAGGAATAAATGTAAAAATTAAAAGTAAAAGTAAAAGGAGTGAAAAGGGGTGAAGTGGGTTGAAAGGAATCCTCACATTGGGAGTTTGTTGAATAATAGTGGAGGAGATGGTTGACAGATTTCAACCATAAGATATTAGTCTTCTCCAAATTAGTATATTGTTGGAAATTAAAAAAAACTGTGTTTTTTTAATCTTGTGCCCAAGTTGGGCATAGAGGCTAGGAAGGAGACCAAACGTGGAAAGTAACAAATGGTTTAAAATGCTTAAAGTGATTGTTGGGAAGTAAAAAGTAGTTTTCACATCCACAGATTCACGAAATCCATAGCCTTTAGAAGAAACTGTTACAACAAATAGTAGCTCTGTCTCTCTATTACAAGAAGAAGCCGAATCTATGAAAAGTTTTTAAAAGGAGATATACGTCTATTAAAGAGACTTTGGAGCCTTGGATTTTGAGAGATCATGGCATGATCTTATGATTTAGTTTGCACAATCCCGTATGAAGAACAAAGGTGTCTAAATGCAAGGTCGCGCCTATGAAGGGTGGATTTTCTTTTATTGATGGCCTTCAGCCATGGAATATGTAAATGGTTGTTTAAATACAGAAGACATGATCTAGAATGGAGGAGATGATTACATGTTCAGAGAAGTCAAATAAAGAAGCTTTCAAGCCATGGGTGAGTGACCTATCTTCTGTTACAAAGTGCGATGGGAGGCAGAGTCAAGTATTGGTGAAAGACGTGACTACATATTTATACAAGCACACAGGACCCGAATATGGAAAGTGAATATGGACTTTCTAGTGATGAAAGATAGTTACAACATGGCTTTGCATGGAACATGACATGGATAGTTGTCTCATCTTCAAATTTAGAAGGCAATCCAACCATAACTTTAGAGTTGAAAGACAATGCCTATACTCACTCGATGTGGGATTTCAATTTTTTGGCAACATATCAGGTCACATTAGATTCTAATAGACTCTCAATGGAACTGGTGGTTAAAATACTGACAATAAGGCATTCTTTTTCATTGCTGCACTGCATATATACTTCCATGTATGAAGTCTTCTATCCAGGCATCTGTCATGGGTGCATCAGTAAATGGAATTAAAGGTTACAAGACTTTGAGCAAGTTTCCAAATCCACAAAATCCCATTGAGGGTGTGGAAGTTGTAAATTTCCTAGGATTTGTGGATTGTATTTATCTTGATGCACCAAGCAAGCTACTTCTTGAGAACGGACTTGGTGATACAATATCTATTGAAAAAAAGAATTGGGGAGATGTGGTGCTGTGGCATCCTCATATGCAAATGGAAGCTTGTTACAAAGATTTTATCTGTGTTGAAAATGCCAAGATAGGAAAGGTGGAATTAGAGCTTGGACAGACAGGGTCTATAGAATAGTATTTGATTGCCAGCTGATTGGAGATCACACAGTGAATTCTTTCTAAAGTTTAGTTTTGAGAATTTACTATAAAGAAATGACAGGATGCCTTTCTCTTATTGAGGAAGGCTTGCAGCTTAGTCAGAAATTATCATTTAAATGTGTTGTAGATTTAATGCTTTTGTTGCTCTTTTGAGATTGTAAAAGGTTAGTCCTTTCCAATAATGCTGGGTAAATAGACTCGGGCAAACATCGATTTGTTTTGAAGCATTGAATCGATTGGTCTAAATTTATCAAGTGTTGTAGGATTTTTAAATGCAGTCTAGAAGAGAGATAGACACTATCTTCAAAGGGATAACATGCTTATTATGTAAGGTCACTGAGCCATGGTAAAAGGGTTAATATTATCTCATTTTAAATGCAAACCTGAGTCTAGAAATAATGCATCTATTTGGCGAAATCTATATTTATAAAAGGCACCTATTCACCTATTTTTTTAAGGAAGATGGTTAGCACACCATTTTTGGTATCAGATCTTGAATCTCTTGGGATTTGCTGAGGAAAGGTATGTGTAATTTTGATATTTGATTTGAATTTATTGTGTTTAAGAAGTAAACAGGTGAAAAGGAAGTTTAAAGCCAAGGAAGGCTTAGTGAAGAGTTGAGAGAAGCTCAAAAGTAAGGGAGCAAGTGAATGCTCAAGAGGAAGATCCAAAGCAAGGTAAGCTTGGATTTGTGATTTGTGTTTGTTGAAGTGTTGTATAAAGAGTTGTTGCAGGATTGAGAAAAGGATCAAAAGACTAGGATGCAAAAGGCCTAGGTGAGATCAAGGAGATTTTCAAAAGACCAGTCAAGAAGAGAGGTTTGGGTGAGACAAGTGGACCTACAGGGATCAAGAGACCAAGGTGGAAAAGACTTGGGTGAAGATCTCAGAAATGGAACTATTGCTGAGAAAAGAGCAGAGCAACAAGATACATGAGGGCACCAAGAAGAAAGCAAGCATCCAAAAGAAGAAAGGTATGACTAATGTTGAATTTGATAAAGAGATTTCTAGTTTGTGGAAAGATTTAGCTAAAATTAAAAGCATGTTTTAGTCTGGGATGAAATCAAATGAGAAAGTGTGGGTATGGCCAATGAGGAAGAGGTTGAAGTGACCAATAGATCTCCTAATGAAGAGGAGAAGGTAAAATGAGATTGCCAAGAAGAGAGAAGCCCATAGAGGAAAAAGGATGAATAGGTTTCCAAGTGAGCAACAAGAGGAAGAGGTGGTGAAGAAGGTTCTCATTGAGGAGAACAAGAGAAGAGAAGAAAGAAAAGATGAAGCGCCAGGAAGAGCACTTGAAAAGATAAGAGTGTGGGTGAAGAGAACACATGGAGACATTATGGTCTCTTGTTTTTATATCTAATGTTGTTTTTGCATGGGTAATTGTAGGTATGATCAGCCTTATGAAGGTCAAGAGAAGGGCCTTGGAGAGTGAAGAGATTGGTGCAAGAGAAGACACCAACTACATAAGTGAATGTGTAGGAGAAAAGAAAAAGTTTGCTGTTGTTGATAAAGAAGAAAAGATGCATTGGTTAATGCATGAGGGAGGTGTTGAAGAACCCATAAAAGTAAGAGAAGAGATGGAAGATGAAGATGACTTCCATGATGCCATTGAAATCCAAGAAGAGGAAAGAGAACAACCAAGCACAAAGGGAGAGAAAGATTGCTCCATGGAACAAGCTATCAAAAAGGTAAATGAAGTGCTAAAATCTGATTTTGATCGTTATTGTAAGCATGAAACTGCTAATGTACATGTGCAAGAGTTAAGGAAGATGATAGAACCCTCAAAAAGAGAATTTAACCATGGATATGTGATGCCTAAATGGTGGAAGAAGCAAACTCCCAAGCAATAGGAAGTGTTGGTATAAGAGCATGGATGCAGGATGCCTACATGGTTTGAGAAGACAAATGATAAGACGGAGAAACAAGTGTGGGTTCCTAAGAAGGTAAAGAGTGAAGATGTGAGTGTTGAGACAGCAACACCAAGAAGTCAATGGAAGAGGATTGAAGGTGATTCCATTAACCAAGAGAATGAAGGAGAGATGGTGAGTATGGAAGAAGCATTCCATGAAGACAAGACGCTTGAGAGGTATACCAAAGAGGTAAAAGGTAAACAAATGGTTTATGATGATGTTTTTGAATCATTCAATGATCTTTTCATAAGAAATTAAAAATGGAAAGTGGCTATGTGGACTAATATGCAGCAAGGAGAGAGTTCCAAATGGATGGATGATGAGGAAAGAGGAGAGTATGCAGCAAAGCAAGGCCTCATTGAAAACAAAGAACAAACAAGATGGATTCAAAGAAAAGTTGAAGAGAGTAAGGAGACACAAGATAATGGTGTTTCAATTGCTTTTGATAAGTGTACTAATGAAGAAGTTGGTTTATGTGAAGACAAGCTAAGAAAAGAAGAGGTAAGAGGTAAAGGGCAAGTAACCCTTGTGAGTGATCAGCCCAAGTTTGATGAAGATAGTGAGATAGATGAGATTTCACTAAAGGAAGAGTTGAGAATGGTTGAGGAGCTGTTTGGTCATTCAAGAGAGATGAATGAAGGTACAAGCCATGGTGAAGACACCATTGGGAAGAGTGAAACAAGACAAGAGCAAAGCAAAGAGACAAGGACAATTTTGATCAAGGAACAAGAATGTGAAGGTAGCCAAGAGGCTTCATGGCCTAAAGATTTTGATTCTAAGGTGGCTTTGAATGTTTTGTATGCAGGTATGAAGGTTTCTAAAGAGAATGATAGACATGAATCATTGGATAAGCTCATGAAACAAGAATAACAACAAGAAGATCTAGAAGACATGTATGAAGATGAAGAAGCATGGAAGCGGGAGATGGAAGCTGAGAAGGAAATGAGAAGGACATGTCTAAAGAGGAAGAAAAGAAAAATGAAGGACATAGACTATCAAAGACAAACACCAGCATTGGCATTTACAACAAGACCTTGGGATCTAGGCATATAATGAAGACTAATACATGGAGGAAGTAGTTCATTTGATGCAGGAGCAAATTATTTCTAGAGGGAGAGTATGATGCAGGAGCATCTACAATGGCTACATGAAGACATGGTCAAAGTTGGAAATTCTCAAGCATCCAAAGCTCAAGTCATGTCTTAGTTTTTGAATTCATATTGTTGTCTTTTCCCTCCAAAATGTTGTTAAGGAGGAATAAATGTAAAAATTAAAAGTAAAAGTAAAAGGAGTGAAAAGGGGTGAAGTGGGTTGAAAGGAATCCCCACATTGGGAGTTTGTTGAATAAAAGTGGAGGAGATGGTTGACAGATTTCAACTGTAAGATATTAGTCTTCTTCAAATTAATATATTGTTGGAAATTAAAAAAACTGTGTTTGTTTTTATCTTGTGCCCAAGTTGGGCATAGAGGTTAGGAAGGATACCAGACGTGGAAAGTAACAAATGGTTCAAAATGCTTGAAGTGATTGTTGGGAAGTAAAAAGTAGTTTGCACATCCACAGATTCATGGAATCCATAGCCTTCAGAAAAAACTGTTACAACAAATAGTAGCTCTGTCTCTCTGTTATAAGAAGAAGCCGAATCTATGGAAAGTTTTTAAAAGGAGATATACGTCTATTAAAGAGACTTTGGAGCCTTGGATTTTGAGAGATCATGGCATGATCTTATGATTTAGTTTGCACAATCCCATATGAAGAACAAAGGTGTCTAAATGCAAGGTCACACCTATGAAGGGCAGATTTTCTTCTATTGATGGCCTTCAGCCATGGAATATGTAAATGGTTGTTTGAATACAAAAGACATGTTCTAGATTGGGGGAGATGATTACACGTTCAGAGAAGCCGAATAAAGAAGCTTTCAGGCCATGAGTGAGTGACCTATCTTTGGTTACAGAGTCTGATGGGAGGCAGAGTTGAGTATTGGTGAAAGACATGACTGCATATTTATACAAGCACGTAGAACCTGAATATGGAAAGTGAATATGGCCTTTATAGCGATGAAAGATAGTTACAGCATGGATTTGCATGAAACATGACATGGATAGTCATCTCATCTTCAAATTTAGAAGGAAATCCAACCATAACTTTAGAGTTGAAAGACAATGCCTATACTCACTCCATGTGGGATTTCAATTTTTTGGCAACATATCAGGTCACATTGGATTCTAATAGACTCTCAACAGAACTGGTGGTTAAAATACTAATAATAAGGCATTCTTTTTCACTACTGCACTGCATACATACTTCCGTGTATGAAGTCTTCTATCCAGGCATTTGTCACGGGTGCAGCAGTAAATGGACTTAAAGGTTGCAAGACATTGAGAAAGTTTCCAAATCCACAAAATCCCATTGAGGCTGTGGACATTGTAAATTTCCTAGGATTTGTGGATTGTATTTATCTTGATGCACCAAGCTAGCTACTGCTTGAGAACGGACTTGGCGATACAATATTTATTGAAAACAAGAATTGGGGAGATGTGGTACTGTGGCATCCTCATATGCAAATGGAAGCTTGTTACAAATATTTTATCAGTGTTGAAAATGCCAAGATAGGAAAGGTGGAATTAGAGCCTGGACAGACAGGGTCTAGAGATTAGTATCTGATTGCCAGTTGATTGGAGATCACACAGTGAATTCTTTCTAAAGTTTAGTTTTGAGAATTTACTATAAAGAAATCATAGGATGCCTTTCTTTTAATGAGAAAGGCTTGCAGCTGAGTCAGAAATTATCATTTAAATGTGTTGTAGATTTAATGCTTTTGTTGCTCTTTTGAGATTGTAAAAGGTTAGTCCTTTCCAGTAATGTTGGGTAAATAGACTCGGGCAAACATCGAGTTTTTTTGAAGCATTGAATCAATTGGTCTAAATTTATTAGGTGCTATAGGATTTTTAAATGTAGTCTAGAAGAGAGATAGACACTATCTTCAAAGGGATAACACGCATATTTTGTAAGGTCACTGAGCCATGGTAAAAGGGTTAATATTATCTCATTTTAAATGCAAACTTGAGTCTGGAAATAATGCGTCTATTTGGCAAAAGCTATATTTATAAAAGGCACCTGTTCAACTATTTGTTTAAGGAAGCTGGTCAGTGCACCTGTGTGTGTGTGTGTGTGTGTGTGTGTGTGTGTGTGTGTGTGTGTGTGTGTGTGTGTGTGTGTGTGTGTGTGTGTGTGTGTGTGTGTGTGTGTGTGTGTGTGTGTGTGTGTGTGTGTGTGTGTGTGATGTTATAACATGGCATAATTATAGGCCACTCCATTGGGTGTTTATATTGTGATCTGACCATGCCATTATGATAATTAAATGACATGGATAGAGAACCTTGTTATTTAAAGTTGCTTTATAATGTGGCAATGAGAATATATTTTACATATATGTCAAATAATAATTATAATCATGTGTGGAAACTAATGAGGATTATATATTGAATATCACTATATGGGTTTTTAGTGAAATAAAATTGACCTAATTATGCTTGTTTAATAGGCAAAAGCTAATATGTTAGTAGCATTAGTAGTATTATATGATGTTGCCCTACCTTAAGGGTGATTATTATATTTCTACATTTATTGAATATTTGGGCATCATAGCCCACCAATATATATTTTTTTGAGTTCATATACATTATATTCTACATATTTCCAATTATTATAAGTGTGGAGCATAACAAGTGGTATTGGAGCTTTAATTTGGGCAAAGTGTGTGGGGTAAAACCCTAGTTTTGTGGAACAATTAATATCTTGAAATAAGTTATGAATTTTTTCCCAATTGTTTTTGTTGGAGATGAATAAAATTTTAAGGAAGTCATAGTAAAATCATAGATGTTTTATGATCTATTTTGAGGAACTTATTGATATTTTAGGTTTTATACTCATTTTGTCATATCTACTGAAATGTAAGGAATTTTTTAGTGAAATTTGTATTGATGATGCATCATCATACATGAAATATACAAAATAAAATCAAATTTTTTAATGAAAATTTTGAATGAATTATTGTGATTTTATAATTTTGCATAGATTTGCTCTACTGGCTGAATATTTTAGAATTTTTTCACAAACATTTTACTGAAGGTCCACTACCATAAGGGGAAGCTACATTAAAAATATAGGATTTTTTTAAAATTTTTTTTGCATGAGTTAAAACAAATTTGGGTTTTTTCATTAACCCTACTTTTATTTGTCTCTCTTACAAATCATGTGTCAAATAGATTACAAACAATGGAAAATATTATGGAGAGTGTTAAAAAATGCAAAATATTTTGAAAAAGTATGTTGAGGAAAATATTACGTATGTTGGTAATGAAGATACTAATAATGATAACCAAGAATAAAGTGTAGATGAATAAGAAGAAGATGAAATAGAGGATGAACATAATAATGATGAGAAGGAGCTATAGAAGATTCAGGAGGAGAGGTTGAGGATCATGATGTGAAAAAAGAGGTAAAAAATATTTTTTATGACGAATACAAGGAAGAGAATGTAGATGCTTATGAATAATAAGAATTAAACCATAATAATGATGATGAAGAGGCTACATATAGTGTGCAAGGAGAGGTAGAGGATCTCAAAGAGAAGGAAGAAAGATTGGATTATAAGGATTCAAATAATTTATCCCAAAATAAGTCAGAGTCATTTTTTAGTTTCATGGATGCATTAAGAAGAATAATTTTAAAGTGTCCATACACTATACTATCAAGTGTAAATTCATAAACATGGATGTGACCCAACATCTATAAGTGTAAGCAAAATAAATCAAGGAAGCTCAAGTAGATGGTAAGAATATTCTATTTTTTAAAGATTTAAAGCTCACTATATAAAAATATGTTTTGCATTAAAACTTTAATGATATAGATATGGATGGTGTGGATATAGTTCTTGGATATCCAGGCTTAATAAATTTAAGAACAATAGATATCAATGTTCATAAGAATTGGATGACCTAATTTGTGGCTTATACTATTTGATATCCATAATGATCATTAATCTTATCCACTTGTATTATCATAATAGGTTAAAATTCAAAGGTTAAATAGACATATAGAGGTTTTGTTGTAAATAATAAAATGATATATTAATATATTATATTTACTTTTAGGAGATCACATAGACAATAAAATATTATAAAGAGTATTATGATTAAGTATAGGGGTGTAACAATAAAGATTAATTTTTTTGCAGTTGAAAACTTGGTAGGCACATGGGTGATCCCACTTCTTTTTTCACCTTGAATGTGATGTATAAGTCCATTGTAAGCTCCATAAAACTTAAAATGTTTGTGGAATCCTTTATAATTTTAATCTAGTTTAATTTGGTCTTATTTTTAGGTGGAATTTCCTTAAAGGTAATACCAATGAATTATTTTTTGATACCACATGAATATTTGGGTATACCATCAATGAAATTTTGTATTTATTATGATGGTATTCTACTATTTATTAGTGTAGTGATGTATTTTAGAGAGAGAGAGAGAGAGAGAGAGAGAGAGAGAGAGAGAGAGAGAGAGAGAGAGAGAGAGAGAGAGAGAGAGAGAGAGAGAGAGAGAGAGAGAGAGAGAGAGAGAGAGAGAGAGATTATAATAATAACATAGCTATGTATCATTACTTAAGTTATAGGGTTGTTGAGTATCATGCTTATATCAAGTTATAACATGGCATAATTATAGGCCACTCAATTGGGTGTTTATATTGTGATGTGACCATGTCATTATGATAATTAAATGACATGGCTAGAGAAACTTGTTATTTAAAGTTGCATTATAATGTGGCAATTGGAATATATTTTAGATATATGTCAAATAATAATTATAATCATGTGTGGAAACTAAATGAGGATTATATATTGGATATCACTATATGGGTTTCTAGTGAAATAAAATTGACCTAACTATGCTTGTGTAATAGTCAAAAGCTATAATGTTAGTAGAGTTAGTAGTAATATATGATGTTGCCCTACCTTAAGGGTGATTATTCTATTTCTACATTTATTAAATATTTGGGCATCTTAGCCCACCAATATCTATTGTTTTGAGTTCATATACATTATATTCTACATATTTGTAATTATAATAAGTGTGGATCATAACAAGTGGTATTAGAGCTTCAATTTGGGAAATTTGTGTGGGGTAAAACCCTAGTTTTGTGGAATCATTAATATCATGAAATAAGTTGTGAATTTTTTTCCCAATTCATTTTTTTGGAGATGAATAACATTTTAAGGAACTCATAGTAAAATCATAGAGGGTTTATGGTTTTTTTTGAGGAACTTATTGTTATTTTAGGTTTTATACTCATTATGTCATATAAACTGAAATGTAAAGAATTTTTGGGTTAAATTTGTGTTTATGATGTATTATCATACATGTAATCTACAAAAAAAATCAGATGTTTTTTGATAAATTCAAATGAATTATTGTGATTTTATAATTTTGCATAGATTTGCTCTACTAGATGAAATTTTAGAAATTTTTTCACAAACATTTTACTAAAGTTCCACTACAATAACAAGAAGATACATTACAAATATGGGAATGTTTTGATTATTTTTGCATGAGTTAAAAAAATTAGGGTTTTTTCATTAACCCTAGTCTTATTTTTCTCTCTTACAAATCATGTTTCAAATAAATTACAAACAATGGAAAATATTATGGAGAGTGTTAAAACATGCAAAATATTTTGAGAATGTATGCTAAGGAAAATATTACGTATGTGGGTAAGAAGATACTAATAATGATAAACAAGAATAGAGTGTAGATGAATAATAAGAAGATGAAATAGAGGATGAACATAATGATGATGAGGAAGGAGCTACATAAGATTCACGAGGAGAGGTTAAGGACCATGATTTGGAAAAAGAGGGAAAAATATTTTTTATGATGGAAATGAGGAAGAGAATGTAGATGCTTATGAATAATAAGAAATAAAGCATAATAATGATGATGAAGAGGCTATAGATAGTGTACAAGGAGAGGTAGAGGATCTCAAAGAGAAGGAATAAAGATTGGATGATAAGGATTCAAATAATTTAGCCCAAAATAAGTCAGAGTCAATTTTTTAGTTTCATGGATGCATTCAGAAGAATAAGTTCATTGTGTCCATACACTATACTATCAAGTATAACTTCATAAACATGGATGTGGCCCAACATATATAAGTTCAAGTAGAAAAATATCAAGGAGGCTCAAGTAGATGGTAAGAATATTCTAGTTTTTTAAGATTTAAATCTCACTATAGACAAATATGTTTTGCATTAAAAAATTTATGCTTTAGATATGGATGGTGTGGATATAGTTCTTGGATATCTAGGGTTAAGAACTTTAAGAACAATCTATATCAATATTCATAAGAAGTTTATGAAGTTTTGGTATAGGAAAAAAAGTTCACTTTACAAGATATCATAGTTGGAAAGACACAAAGAACAATCAAGTTAGAGCATGAGGATGATATTGAAGCAAGTGAAGAAGATCACGAGGAATATTTTTATGAGATCGTAAATGAAAAAATAGTCCAATCAGAGTAAAACATTGCATCTAGCCAAGATGCAAGGGAAATACCAAATGAAATGGTAGAAGAGATAAAATAAAAGGTTGATAAGGTCAAAGTATCATAAAAAATTGAGGTATATCCACACCAATATTAATCATGAGACTAAATAATCATGAATACATGTGAGGGAATTGTTTATTGAATTTGATCCAACAGGTCAAATTAAGGCCCCTATAGTTAAAAACCTAGTCTTTAGATGTTTTAAGGGGTAAAAAATTTGGTCATAAGGTGTATTATAAGTCATTTGATGGAATGTAATGTCACTTTAGCCTTGGTCATTAGTCATATTAGTAAATTTATCCTTTTGAGTCATTTGGGGATCATAAACGAGGCATTTAATGACTTTTACAAACTCTTTGGGAAATGTGGGAGTTAAAAAAGGTGATGTAAAATCCCATGTGTCCTAATATGTCTTAACAAACTCTTTCAGAAGAAAAGGTAGTTTTCTTGGGAAAAGAGAAGAGTTTGACACTTGTACAGCCCATGGGGAAGTGTGACACATGAGGTAAGGTCATGAGATGAATATTTAACTTCCTTATATCCATTTACATTCTTTAATTACTATATAAGTGTAAAAATTTGGCTAAAACCATTCTAATCCTTTTTTACCCTTTTAGACACACTTAACTAATCTTTAGGTTTATACTTGGTACAAATAGTTGGAGAAATTCCAAGTTAAACATATTTGGGAGGTTATATTAAACTAAAAAATATTCATTTACATAATAAAATTTTAAATAATGGTGGCCTGTGCTTTATGAACCATCCTCATTAATTTGAATGTGTTTGTCTGCTTGCCAATCTATGCACCCTATAGGTTCTAGTCCTTTTTAGATAATTACATACAAACTAGTTTCTTGGGTTGGTTCTAGATGATTTTATTTTCATTATATAATTCTACCTATTATTGGTTTCACATTTCATGATGTTTTGATGAGAAATTTATCTCATGTTGCAAGAAGGTGTCATCATATGAGGTTTCAGTCAAAGATCTTTGTTTTTAGAATGTTTGGTTCTCACAAGAGGTCTCATAATAATGCGATGTGATGTTTTATAGAGTTATCAAGACCATATTATCACATTTAAACATTTTTAGTTTCATAACACCATGTTTTGATCAAATATGCAATCATGAACGCTTCAAAGCTAGTCCTTTACTCACTATCACTTATAGTCATATGTATAAAACATGTTTAGCATGATCATGGAGTTCTAGTGAGGATTTATCAAATAAGTCAAGGAAAAAGGAACTGAAGAGAGTCTATTTGAATTTTTAAAGATGATGTATGTTGGTTTCAAGTTTATACCCCACACTAACCAACCACTATACAACATTGTTTACTTTATAACATTTGTTTCTAAAAGATTTTCACATTGGAACATGTGTTTTAAAAATTGTATCAATATTATAATAAGGAAAATCACTCATTTGATTAATTGAGAATGACCCTAAGTAGGTTCATGAGACCATCTATCTCAAACATTGTTCAAATTATGTCCACTAATTAAACTCACAGTCACCTACCATTAACACACATATAAAGGTGCCCTTATGGATTGTGTTAGGTTTGAATGAGGTATTTGAGTTAATCAGGGCCCTTTATAATGTAAAATTATATTTAAAATCTTAAGATAGGACTAAATATTATTAAAAGGCTAAAACAATGCTCATTTCCCATCCTCATCCTCACTGCCTATAGACATGAGAGTAACCACCTACATGTGGCCTAATAAAGTTATTAAAATACTTGTTTGGAAGAATTAAGAAAAAATTGAAACCTTATTGGGGTCATAGTAGGTTTAAAAAATCATGGAAAAATCATTTTAATTGATAAATTGATATATAAGGTTGAACATCACTTCAAAGGATGAATATTGTGGAATTCAAGCCCTTTCTCCCTAACCATGAAAAAAAAGTTCCTTGATGTTTTATTGGTATTTTGTAATAGGATTGTCAAGTATACTCATGAATCTTAATGTGTTTGTCCTGAAGTCCCCATATAGGACAAGGCCTATGAAATGTTTTTAGGTTAGATATATAAGGGAAGATAATTATTGAGAGACTTAAAGTTTCCATTTTATGCATTAAACTCAGTGAATGACATCTACAAAAATCTGAATCATTGAGCAACCTTGCATTCCAAGTTGGTAGTCCTAACCATACCACCATGTTAGGATGGTTTTATATGGTTAAAATAAAACTAATGTTAAAAATATCATCTAAATAAATGGATTATATACTATTTTAAACTCCCATACATACCTATAGGGGTGTCTTAAGCCTTGAAATACCCACCAACAACTATAAGTAGATGAAAAGGTACTTTATAGTATCAACTCAATAAGGCTAGATTTAAAATAATATTTTGAACCTTATTGGATTATTATTCCATCAATATAAGTCATGGTAATTACAGGATAGTTCTATTGGACATGGTCTAAAGCCTAAAGTAGGCCTACATAGGATTTTGAGGCCAATACCCACCTACAGCTGGGTAAGTAGGCAGTGAATAAAAAACCTTGTCTAAGTAGTGATCTAGCCCAAGTATCATGAGTGAACAAGTTAAAATCACTGATAAATGGTACTATAAGGTGTAATGGAATTTTATTAAATGTTTTAAATTTCTAAACTATGAAACATTTACTTTTGATGACCCTCTCCAAAGCAAAAACTCAGTCAGCTGTAACTATGACAGGGAGTAAAAAAATTTGGGGAGTTTGAGTGTAGGAAGTGTATAAGGGTTAGACAAAAGGTTAAAAAAATTTCAGATTATATCATGAGATTATAAATGGGCCGCTAAGCATTTTTTTAAATATCCAACTACAAACACACCTACAGGCATCACCCCAAAACAAAAAACACAGTCAGGGTTTGACATATAGTCTTGAGAAAAAAAGGATGGGAAGGGGTATTTAGAGTTTTAAAGTGATGAATATACCTAAGTAATATTAACCATAACCATAAGTTTCTATATATTTGTTTTAAAATTCAAATCAAGAAAAGGGAAGTTCTCGAATCAAACAACATAGTCCACATGCTAGAATCCTGCATAGAGTTTGCCTCCCACACAGTTTGTCTTGGTTTTTTGAGAATTTGGGAGGCCAAAAAATAATAAAAAGTGCCAAAAATTGGTATATAATGAATTTAAAATTTTAATAAACTAATTAAACATTAATTTTGTATGATTAGATATGGGAAGTGCCCTCTATTTTGTATCAAATAGAGGGTACTCCCTTTATGCACAAGCTGACATGCTTTGAGGAATGAAAATGGAAAAGTGAGTTAGATAATGGTAAAAAAAGGAAATAAGGATTTAAAAATTTTAAAACATTTAAAAAAGTGTGAAAATACTTATTTAGAGGGAGGGAACTAAACAGGGAGGTCTAAAACACTAAGGTTATAGTTAGACTCACTAGGCAGGGTTTTGGCTTAAAGTTCATATGAAAGGTCAAATTAAATTTTAGCATGAGATGGGAATTAAAACACATTGAATCATATATATAAGGTAATAACAGAGATTTATGATCTATTGTAATGCATGTGAGTCACAAATAAGTCATCTTTTTGCTCAAAGTCAGCATTAAGCTTATGTAAAAGAAAGGAAGGGCTCGAATAGATAACTTCAAATGCTCACATATTTTAGGAGGATTTGAATGGATTAAAAAAGAGTTTGGAGAGGTTGTTATAGGTCCTTAAAATCATTTTTTCATTTTTTTCCCAATTCCAATGTCAGGGCTTTATGAACAAAGCTTAAGGATAAAAACCACCTATAACCCTTGCAAACCCTCAATCAAGACCCGATGAAGGAAATGAAGTTGGATAGCTGATATAATGACATAGGTTAACCATGAAAGTTTTTCCAAATTTTAAATTAATCTATCAATATCATCCCCACCCTTTTGAGTTGTATAGAATTGTATGAACAAAGTTCAAAATAGGGTACTTTTGACTATTTTGAGTGTTTTTCATGTTCTAAAAGGAGTATGAAGATAAAATAAAGTTGGGGAGGAAGATATATACTTTTAATAAATAAATATTTTAATTTAATACCTTATAAAAACTCTTAAGTGTTTAAAAAATAGCTCTCATGTCAGCCAATCAAAATTGACATAGTAAGCAAGCTAGTGAGAAGTGTGAAAACTTCAAGTGGATGGGATTTTATGGTGTTCATGATACTTATAAGGCCATGGAGATTATTTTAAAGTGTAATACACTCAATATAATTTATTTTCATGGAAAATTGAATCTAAATTTGAATCCAAGTGTGTAAGGTGCATGAAGGAGGAGTTTCTTAGAGTGTAAGTAGTGATAACTCATTTCTAGATAATTTCATATGACTAGGACTAAAACCAATGCACGGAGAGGAAAGTATAAAATCATTAACATTAATTCCAATGATCATACCTATCCCTAGTTATTTTTATGATTTTCAAATATGGTTAATCATAAAGGCAATTTTTTTGAGCCAGTTAAAGGAATTTTATGCCACTTTTCAAGAGTTTCATGCCTTGAATAACCACTTGTATCTTCTAGCCTTACATGGTTTATTCCACATCCTATTATCATGTATAATTAAATCCTTTAATTATTTTTAAAAGTGTCCTTGTGACCTTTGGACTTCTCTCTTATTATCTCTCTCTCATGTTTTATAAGAAAAAGACATTTTGGCCTTTGTAATTTATGCTCTACCTAAGTATGGCGAAGCCATGCTCCTTTCCATACCATTTGATCAATAATACTACTGATTATTGCCTTTTAAATGACTATTAATAGTGTTCTCACTTTATTTTTTTTATTTTTCTTAAGTGATGACTCTTGTTTCCTTAGCATATTATTTCATTCTCTCATCTATTTTTAGTTGGAAAGCATCTTCTTACAAGGCATGTGATGTGTGCTAGGAAGTGTCAAGGTTGAGTGAGTTTGTCTATTTAATAGTTCCATGCAAGGCCTCTTGTCTAGTCCTCCTAGCCTAAACATTCATCCATAACCTCATAATGTAATATTGATGTGAGAAGATGTAGATTGGAGAAGTGTATGTTTGGTTAGTCTCTTGGTTTCATATGTAACATACAAATGGTTGGAATTCATCATTAAATTTGGTGTATAACCTCCCTTAGGATAGGGTTTTTGGATTTTTATCTCTCCCTTTCCCCCCCTCCAAAGTTTAGGTGTATTAATTATCTAAAGTGGTACATCAAGGGAGCTAGTTCTATCTAGATATTCACCTCATTCATAGGCTACCCACAAGTCTAGAGGTGTTTTAATTGTGCCACTTGGATGAGGAGAGCTGATACATACTGTCAAAGGTTTAAAACCAAAGTGATAATAGTTTTTGGCATGCTCGATGGGTCTCTTAATCTAAGAGGTTGAAAGATTTTTAGTGTTGTATTTCAATAATCAACCTATAGAGACATCTATCTAAGCATCAATAGTGACTATGAGATTACATTAGCTAGTCAACTAGCTCATGTTTCCTTTTGAAGATTTTTGGTAGTGTTTTTTTATGTTCTTACTTCCAAATGAGGTTTTTTGGATAGTTTTGGTGTTGAGTTTTGTTTTACATAATTTGGTAAGGTATTTCCAACTTATGGCATTCTTGATCAGGCTTTGTATGATTCCTATCAACCTTGGTGTGATTCTTACCAGTCTTGATATGACCATTACTAACCCTATCAAAATATTTATCAACACTATAACTATCCTTATCATGAGTTATATCAGTCCTACAGCCAACCTCCTCAATATCTTGCTTCTCCTAGTCAACCTTGTCACTTCTTAATTCAATCCATTTCAACATTTAATCAAAATATCTTGGGCTATGAGAAATACATGTTGGATCTTGAAACACAAAGGGGATATGGTTGAGAGGTTCCTATTAATATTATCATAATGTGAGAGATGCATTAGGGCTATTTAAAATAGAATAGGAACCTATTGAGAGAGCCAATTGGCAAAGGCTCACAAGTGAGATGCTAGATATGAGTGGCCTTATTTCATCCTTAGAGGATAGGTTAAGAATTCATGAAAATAATCCTCACCAAACCTATCAGCCTTCATATCCACTTCCTCAAGAGTGTTATTAGTCGTACTTAACTCCTACTCATGAGACTAATCAAGTTTGTCAAATTCATCCTTTTCCCAATTAGTTGGAACAAAGATTTGAAAAGAGAAACCTTGGTTTTGAAGTAAAAATTGACAAGCATATATATTTAGATAATATTTGGATTCAATAGTCCTTATCATTAGCAAAGGAATTGGAATTTAATCCCTCATTTCGCTCTCCCATTACATCCCCATCTCAAGAAAAAACTTCTAGATATGAAATTTCAAGTTAGAGATAAGGTGGAGAATTAAATCCTAAGCAGACTCCAATATTCTTAAGCAATTAATCTAATCCCAAAGCAACATCACTACCTAAATAATAGGATCCTAATCATAATATCCTAATTTTGAATAAGGTAGTTGAATCATGGGGAAAGAAAGAGGAGAAAATCCTAGATAAGATGTGTGAAGTTGAGAAAGAAATTGATCCTATGGAAGCCCCTCCCACCCTTCCTAAAGAGACATCTTATCCTCCATATGAGTCCTATTATACTACTT
Source organism: Torreya grandis (assembly GCA_037957365.1). NCBI lineage: Eukaryota > Viridiplantae > Streptophyta > Pinopsida > Cupressales > Taxaceae > Torreya > Torreya grandis. The sequence goes on along the minus strand of JARHVA010008931.1, from coordinate 176,637 downwards.
ATCCTCATGATGATTCCTATCAACTTGATAAGAGACTTTTCAAAGAAAAACTAGCCAATCAAATTGAAGAGTTAGAGTCAAGATGAAATTGTTGAGTCAAGGTGTGATGGAAGGTTTAGACCTAAAAGTAGATTTTATGCCTAAACGCACCCCACTAACCTCCATCAAAAGAGTTATCAATATAAATCTGATGTAAATTAATTGATTATCAAATTAAAGGAATAAAACCAAGCCATTTTAGCTTAGGTTATACCTTCTCTTCCTTAAGAGCTTCCAAAAAAATCCCCTACAATTCATTCTCAATTTGATTTTGAGTTCTATATTCTACCTCTACCAACTAGTTCATATTGTCCTCACCCCATCACCATTTTACTTGATATATTTATGGTATGGTAACATAAATAGGATTAATTGTTTGAAAAAAGTTAAAAACTCTTTCCTGAAGAATGCATACCTCCTTGGTAGCCTCATTGGGCTAAGTCACATGATTTCAAGATGCTTAGTTTTGGCATCACCAAGAAGGAGAAGGAGATGGAAGATTTTTAAACCCTTGAAGAAGAATATACATCTATAAAAAATTTGCATATGATCACCTCCAACATGAATATGAATGTGTTATATAGGATTGATAACAATTTCAAGTCATCCCCAAAGAGGTGGCATTTTTAGAAGAATCTCTTGAGACCAAGGTGAAACTTGTGGTTCATGAAGATGGCCCAATACCTTAGCCTGATTTTGAATCACCATAAATTGCATTTGAGATTGAATAACACCAACTTTATGACCTCATATATCAAGAAGAGAAGACTGAAGAGGTAGTGGTTTTAGATGATAAAGAGGACAATGATAATAAGTAGCTGCAAATGAATTTCTTTCAAGATCTTGATTTCCAAGTTGAGGGTCAAGTACATGACAAGGTGAAGAAATAGTCTTCTATGGAGGACCATGACCAAGATTGGGTAGAATATGGAAAGTTCCTTGATGAGATAGAAGAACTTACAACTAAGAAGAAACCTAATCCTATTGAGAGCACTATGGAAATCAAGAAGGATGTTGTAATTGGAGATCCACATGAGAAGGTTGAAGATTTTTAGATGGAATAAGAGTCCATTTCCATAACCAACCTATTTGAAACTGCTTGGTTTTCAATGAACATCATGCCAATGAAGTTGGCAAACATCATGAAAAATTTGGAGGCATCAATGTCAAGGATCAAAAGACTATATGTATCATTTATTCCTTCATGTCATGAAGAAAGAATGGATTCAAACTTCCCATTTGATCCAAGAGGGATTTTTCATCCTAGGTTAGTGTTTTTTTTTTGTTTTTTTAGTCTAGTGTGTGTTCTATAAGTGCTAATGAAGCACATGTGTGTTTTCTTTTATTTTTTGTGGTTGAGGTAGTCATTGGTATTCTATTTATCAAGCTTGTTTTCATGGTCCTCTTATGGTTCCTCAGACTTTAGATGACTCTTTAAGCCCAATGGACTAACAAGGCTACTAGTTTAGCTAGTATAACATGCATACCACCCCTATGAGTCACCAATTTTTTGACCAAATTTGACCTTACATGTCAAATTAGGGACCCTATAGGTAAAAAAATGGTCTTTATATGTTTTAGGGGGTCAAAAATTTCATTATAAGGTGTATTATAGGTCATTTTATGGAATTTAATGTCACATTATCCTTGGTCATTAGTCATATTAGTAAATTTATCATTTTGAGTCATTTGAGTGTCATAAAAGGGGAATTTAATGACTTTTAAGAATTAATTGAGAAGTGTGAAGGTTATAAAAGGTGATTCCATGCCCTATGTGTCCTAATATGTCTTACAAAACTATTGATAACTGAATGTGGTAAGTACTTTAGAAGAAAAGGTATTTTTCTTGGGGAAAGAGGAGTTTGGCACTCATACAACCCAAGGGGAAGTATGCCATGTGGGTTAAGGTCATGAGATGACTATTTATCTTCCCCAAATCCATTTCCATTCTTGAATTACTCTATAAGTGTATAAATTTGGATAAAACCATTTTGTTCCTTTTTCACCCTTCTAGACACACAACTAGTTTTTAGGTTTTTAATTGGTATGGATAGTTGGAAAAATTCTAGATAAAATGAATTTTTGAGGTGAAATTAAACTTATATATCTTAATTTCCATAAAAAGAGTTAAAAAAATGGTGGCCTTTGATTTATGAACCATCTTCATATAGTTTACTATGTTTTTCTGCTTGCCAATCTGTGTACCCTATAGATTTTTATCCATTTTGGACAAGTCCATACAAAAAAATTTCTGAGGTTGATTCCAAATTATTTTTTATTCCTTATATAATTCTCCATATTCTTGGTTTCAAATTTCTTGGAGTTTTTATGTGCAATTTATCTCATCTTGTAGGAAGGTGTCATCATGTGAGGTTTCAGTCAAAGATCCTTATTTGCAAAATGTTTGGTTCTAAAAAAAGGTCTCATAAGAATGTGATGTGAATATTACCATATGTATCAAGACCATATTAGCACCTCTCTTCATGTTTAGTCTCGTAACACCATGTTTTAATCAAATATGTAGTCATGAACACGTCATAACTAGTCCTTTACTCACTATCACTTCTAGTCACATATATAAAACATGTTTAACATTCTCATGGAGTTTTAGTGAGGATTTAACAAATAATTCAAGGAATAAATAAATGAAGATATTTTATTTGAAAGTTTTTAGAGGATATAGGCCAGTTGCATGTTTATACACCACACTAACTAGCCACTATACACCATTGCTTGCTCTATAGCATTTATTTATAAAATGTTCACACATTAGATCAGGTGTTTTGAGACTTGTATCAAGATTATCATATGTCAAAACACTCATTTTATTAATTTAGATTGAGCCTCAGTAGGTTCATGAGACCATCTATCTCAAACATTATTCAAATTTTGTCCACTACCTAAACTCACAATCACCTACTATTAACACACATATACAAGTACCCTCATGGAGTGTGTTAGTTTTTAAGGATGTATTTGAGATAATTAGGGTCATCTATAATGTAAATAAGCTATTTTAAATCCTTTAAATAGGACTAAAACTTAGTAAAAGGCCAAAATAATGCTCACTACCCATCCTTATCTTCACTGCCTACAAACATGAGAGTAACCACCTACAAGTGGCCTGACAGAGCTATACGAATACTTGTTTGGAAGTGTTGAAACAATTTTTAACCCTTTCTTGGGTCATATTATGTTAAAAACATCATGATATACTTATTTGAATTGATATATTGATAGACAAGGTTGAAAGTCACTTCAAAGGATGAAGACTATGGAATTCAAGCCCTTTATCCCTAAACCATGATAATAAAGTTCCTTGATGTTTCATTGGTATTTTTTAATAGGGTTTCTAAGTGTTTTGATATATCCTCATGTGTGTTTCATGAATTACCCATATATGAAAAGACATCTACAAATTTTTTATCTATAAACTACACTGATAAACTCAAAGTGAAGTTTAAACTAGGAATACTAAATTTCTCGAACTTAATAAATTCTCAAAATACTCAAAAGAACTTGTATTGTGTTTGGAAATAATTTTTCTCAATTATCGAATTGGATTGGAACTATAAAAAGATGTTTAACTTCCATTCACCAATAAAACCAATTTTTGTTTTAAATCAAATGTCATAAATTACCAATTTTTAAAAATTGCATGTATTCTTGATTAATTAAAAATAAAACACTGAATTAAAATCATGCAAATAAAAGAAAATTTACCACATGACATTGATAATGGAGATTGGCATCTCTTTCTTACATCTCTGAGTCCACCCAATAGTAAGGACCATTTTTATTAAATTTGTGCAAAAAATGGCTTATAAATTCTTTGAAATGTTACACAACTTCCCTCAAGTCTGATCTCTATCCAAGATTTCCACCTTCACTAATAAACTCAAGCTCGGCAACACAGAATCCTTCCTCAGTCTTCAATCCCCTTTCTAAGGTGTTTTGGTCCCTTCACTTAAATTATTGGTTTATTAATTACAATATTTCTCTTTTTAGTTACAAAACATAACTGAAAAGGCTCTCTCTATGTATATAGGTCAAAAAATGGATCATAATCCACTTGCTAAAGCTATATTTAAGATTAAACTAGCTCTCAGCCTATAAAAATAAAAATACACAGTCGGCAAAAGATTATATTCAAATAATAGTTAATGCCTTTTAAAACACTTCAAAGTCCATAGCTTGGTTGGTCAAGACTTATCCCATTTTGCATGGGAAGTCTGTGGTTCAAGTCTTTGGCCTCCTTGTTGGGTGCTTGGCTTATCTTTAATCCCACATTTGCAAGTTTAAATTAGTTTTATTGCTTTAAAAAGGTAGGCATTTACCTTATCAAGTGCTGACCACCCTTTTGGTGGGATTGAGGCACCACGTTTAGCATTCGAGGCACCACGTTTAGCATTGGTTTCCAACTTGGCTTATCCATTGGTTTTTGTACCAATTATCATATACACTATGGCATTTCTCAAGGCATAATATGTGGTATGTTCATGAGCTATGTGGATGTGGCATGCATTTTGGTCACTTATCTTCCAAACTTGGCATTCGGTAATCGTGACCCATTCTCAAGTTCTTATGACTTAGCATGTATTTCTCATGGTTTCCATACATATCGAGCTTGACTCAAAAAAGTGGTTGGAAGGCCTTTATGGCATCGTAATTGTGTGTTCTCCCATGTGGCATAATGGGGCTTGGTAAGTAAATTGTAGAGTCTTACCAAGGAAATTATAAAGCTTTAAAAACATACAATTGATTTGTCCCACATGCATCTGGTGGGCACAAAATCATAGTTTTAAAAGAAAATTTGAATGCATTCTATTGTGAGATGGAGGCCAACGTACCCCTCCTTAATCAAGTGTGTCGACCCTCACTGAGGGCCCCCAATGAGCCAATAACAGGGCCCACCAATCTCCATATGACTGCTATCAAAGACTAGAGGCTGAAACCAAACAAACACCAAACCAATTTTTTGTAAAACATATAAAAATGGACTGCCATATGTCAATAGGTGATTGGTCCACTTGTTGCATACAAATTGTGACACCTCCTTATTTTCCCTATCATAAAATAACTTCAATAGCCTATAACTTGGGCATTCAGACTCTGTTTTGTGATCTGAAAGAAGCACCAAAAAGCTCTCATTGAGTTCTTCCATGTGAAAGAGGTTTTGTCATGACTTGGGACCTTTTTATGAACTAAACTTTGGATCACACCTCCCTACAAAAGAGGCTTTTGGTCTCCAAAAGTCTACTATCTCCTAAAAATTGATAACTGGTCTATTGCATCACATCAAATAGAACCCAATCATAGCAAGAGATAAACATTGGAAAAATAAATGATTCACAACTCAACTAAAAATTCCCACAACATGGCATGAGTAAATGAATCTGCAATTGCTAATAAACTGATCACAACATACCAAATTTTTTTTACCCATGTCACATCCTATAAAGTGTTGAATTTTCAATACACTGAAACAATTCCCAATATAAATACAAAATAAGTTTGTTAATGTCAACAACATACAATAAATGTTGTAGACATATTGAAATGCAATGCCCTGGTATGGGACTTACAATGCTAAGTAAATGCAAACAACACAAAGTGTATATTTCCTAACATCCAAATGTGCTCATAGGGTTTTACAATGCATCTATACATCCATGTCAAAAAAAATAGATACATTCTCAAAATAGTAGTCAAATATGAAACAAATGTTGTAAGGGAATTAACTCGACCCACAACATGCATTCTACTATTATCTCCAACTGATCAAATGAGTTAAATTCCTACAGATAACTCACTCAGCATAAATAGGAGATTCCAAAACATAGAGCTATTCATCATAAGGTGAGAATTGAAATACTTTGAATGATAACCCTATCTCGAAGTGTCCTCACAAACTCTACTAATGCATCATCAAAGCTTGTTCTTTCCCTTAATAGAATTCTTAACAATGCTTTGCATTATAAATCCACTTAATCAAATTTTATGAATAGTTAACTTGATTTCCTTAGTGGATTCCTTAACATCATTATGGATTGATTTAACTTCATTGACCTTATTAACAGGTTGATAAATCATCTTAGTTTTACCATTTCTAGAATGAGAATATGATTGAAGTTTAAAAAAATTATCAATCTGATGTCCACTCATATGGGAATGAGTGCATAAAACCTTCTTAGGTGAGGTCTCCCTTTTACCTCTTCTCACTTTTCCATGATGAGAATGGTCTTTAACACCTACAATATACGTAATTAAAGCATGTTTCTTCCAAAAAAATGCAACATTATGGTTATGCATCCCACAAAAAGTACAAGGGAATTATTTCATCATCTTCTGAATGTTAAATCCAAAATTTTTAAACGTAAAAAGTGGATCAGAAGATTTAGTTCTAACTCTAGTGTAGGAACTAGGAGGAGGGTTCTCAATACCTCTTCTACATGTTATTTTACATTGCTCATGCTCTACTAGTAGCTTTGTACCTTTGCAATCAGAAGCTTGTCTTCCTTTAGCCATGGAGGAAGTTTCTCCAATATCCACCTCTTCACTAGTGTAACCCAAACTTGCATGAAGAGATCTATGCTCTAATTGTATTGGGTTAGTAATTCCTTGGCCATCTCGACCAAGACCTCTTCCATAAAATCCTATTTTCTTCAACAATTTGGATCCTATACCCTTAGTGTGTTTTTCAAAACTACCAAAAGCATCATTACTCGAATCAGAATATGAATGGAAAGAAGAAGATGAATTACTTGGTGAATAACTTATAGTGTACTCAGTCATAGTTTCTACATCTAAATTAGGAGGTATTGCCTTCTTTGGTTCACCACATTATAATTTGATCAAGAGCTCATCCTTAAATTCAAACTCTGATTTCAAACTTGTAACTTGATCTTTAAGAGTTAAGAGCATCCATCTCAGGAATGCATTCTCATCCTAAATCTAGGTATTGATGGCTTCAATCTCTTCTATCTTGGCTTTATGTGACAACTTGCCCATGGTTTCTTGCAAACACACTAATTTTGCAACTACACATGCAATCTAATCAAGTTGTATTGATAACCAATAAACTAAAATCAACTATCAAATCACACAATCAAAAGCTAACCCTACTTTCTAACTACTCTAATACCAATTTGATTTGTAAACTACACTGATAAACTCAAAGTGAAGTTTAAACTATGAATACTAAATTTCTCAAACTTAACAAATTCTCAAAATACTCAAAATAACTTATATTGTGTTTGGCAATAATTATTTTCAGTTATCAAATTAGATTGGAACCATCACAAGACATTTAACTTCCATTCACCAATAAAACTAGTTTTTATTTTAAATTAAATGTTACAAATTATCAATTTTTAAAAATTGCATGTATTCTTGATTAATTAAAAATTAGAAAACTAAATTAAAATCATGCGAATAAAATACAAATTAACACATGACATTGATAATGGAGTTCAGCATCTCTTGCCTACATCTCTGAGTCTGCCCAATAGTGAGGACCATTTCTAATAAATTTACACAACAAATGGCTTACAAATTCTTTGAAACACTACACAACTTCCCTCAAGTCTGATTTTTATCCAATAATTCCACCTTCACTGATAAACTCAAGCTCAACAACACAAAATCCTTCCTTAGTCTTCAATCCCCTTCCAAAGGTTCTTTGTTCCCTTCACTTAAACTATTGGTCTATTCATTACAATATTTATCTTTTCAATTACAAAACATAACTGAAAAGGCTCTCTCTATGTATATAGGTTGGAAAATGGATCATAATCCACTTGCTAAAGCTATCTCCAAGATTAAACTATCTCTCATTCTATAAAAATAAAAATACACAGCTGGCAGAAGCTTACATTTAGATAAAAGTTAGTGCCTTTTAAAACACTTTAAATTCTATAGCCTGGTCAATCAATACTTATCCCTTTTGTATGGGAGGTCTGTGGTTCAAGTCTTTGGCCTCCTTATTTGGCACTTTTCTTATCTTTAATCCAAAATTTGCAAGTTTAAATCAGCTTTGTTGCTTTAAAAAGGTAGGTGTTTACCTTATCAAGTGCTGACCACCCTTTTAGTGGGCGCGAGGCACCATGTTTAGCACTAGTTTCCAACTTGGCTTATCCATTAGTTATTATACTGATTAACATATACGCTATGGCATTTCTCAAGGCACAATATGTGGTATGTTCACAAGCTATGTGGACGTGGATTGCATTTTGGTCACTTATCTTCCAAACTTGGCATTCGGTAATCGTGACCCATTCTTGAATTCCTATGACTCAACATGTCTTTCTCATGATCTCCATACATCTCGATCTTGACCCAATAAAGTGACTGGAAGGCCTTTATGGCATGGTATGTGTGTGTTCTCCCATGTGGCATAATGGGGCTTAGTAAGTAAATTCTAAAGTCTTACCAAGGTAATTATAAAGATTTAAAAATATACAATTGATTTGTCCCATATGCATCCGGTGGGCACAAAATGATAGTTTTAAAAGCAAAATAAAATGCATTACATTTTGAGATGGAGGCCAAGGCACCCCTCCTTAATCAAGTGTGTCAACCCTTGCTGAGGGATCCTAGCGAGCTAATAGTGGGGCCCACAAATCTCCATATGACCACTGTCAAATATTGGAGGCGAAAACCAAACAAACACCAAACCAAATTTTTTCACAAACATACAAAAACATACTACCATATTTCAACAGGTGATTGGTCCACTTTTCACATACAAATTTTGACACATCCTTATTTTGCCTATCATAAAATAACTTTAGTATCCTATAACTTAGGCATTCTGACGCCATTTTGTGATCCAAAAGAAGCTTCAAAAGGATCTTGACAGGCTCTTCTATGTGCAAGAGGTTTCATCATGACTTGGGACATTTTTTTGAACTAAACTCTGAATCAATTTTGGAGGGTAGATATATAAGGTAATATTATTATTTAGAGACCTAAAGTTTCCATTTTATGTATTAAACTTGGTCAATGACATCTATAAAAATATGAATATTTGAGCAATCTTGCATTTTGAGTTGGTATTTGTAACCATACCACCATATTAGTATGGTTCTAGATGGTGAAAATAACACTCATGGTCTAAATATCATCTTAATAAAGGGATGATATACTATTTTCGACTCCCATACATACTTACGGGGGTGTCTTAAGCCTTGAAATACCCACCTATAACTTTAAGGAGATGAAAAGGTACTTTGGAGTATCAACTCAATAAGGATATATTTGAAATAATGTTTTAAACCTTACGTGATTAATATTAAATCAATATAAGTCATGTAAATTATAGGAGAGGTCTATTGGACATGGTCTCAAGCCTAAAGTATGCCTACACAATATTTTTAGACCAATACCTACCTATAATTGGGTAAGCAAGCAGTGAGGAAAAAATCTTGTCTACATGAATATCTAGCCCAAGTAACTTGAGTGAACAAGTTTAAATAATTTATAAATGGTCCTCTAATGTGTTAAGGAAGTTGATTCAATGATTTCAAGGTACAACATATGCAATTTTTACTTCAGATGACCCTCTCTAAAGCAAAAACTCAAGCAACTGTAATTATGACAAGCAATAAATTTTTTTGGGAATTTTGAGTATAGGAAGTGTATAAGGGTGAGAAAAAATGTTAAAAACAATGTCAAATTATATCTTGAGATTATAAATGTGACTCTAAGAGTTTTTTTCAAGCCTCAACTACACACACACACCTACAAACATCACCCCAAAATAAAAACCATAGTTAGGGTTTGACATATAGTCTTGAGAATTCAGGGATGGGAAGGGGTATATAGAGAGTTAAAGCGATAAATATAACTAAGGAATATTAAAAATGACCATTAGTGTCTATATATGATTTTTAAAAATTCAAATCAATAAAAGGGAAGGTCTCCAATCAAACAATGTAGTCCACATGCTAAAATCCTACACATAATTTTCCTCCCACACAATCCAAACCATAAGACCAAGAGCCAAAAATTGGTATATAAAGCCTTTATAAGATTAATAATCCTCTCAAACAATAATTTGGTTTGAATAAATAGGGGAATCACCCTCTATTTTATCTTAGATAGAAGGCAATCCCCTTATGCTCAAACTGACACATGTTGAGGAATGACAATGGCTAGGTGAGTTAAAGGATATTAAGACATGGATATATGGATTTAAAAGTTAGAAAAAATTGAAACCAACATGAAAATACTTATTTAGAAGTAGGGAACTAAATACGGAGGTTTAAAATACCAAGGTTGTAGTTAGACTCACTAGGTAGGGTTTATGCATAAAGTTCAAATGAAAGGTCAAATTCAATTTTAGCATGCTATGGGAATTCAAACCTATTTAATAACATATACATGGTAAAAAAAAATGTTTATGAGATATTAGAATGCATAGAAGTCACAAAGAAGTCATATTTTATCTCAAAGTCAACATTAGGCTTGTGCAAAGGAAAAGAAGGGCTAGAATAGGTAACTTTAAAAGCTCACATCTTTTAGGAGGATTTACATGGATTATTAAAGGGTTTGGAGAGGTTAGTATATGTCCTTTACATAATTTTTGTGGAATGTTTTAGCAATTATAATGTCATTGATTTATGAACAAAGCTTAAGGAAAAAAACTACCTAAAACCCTTACAACCCTCAGTTAAGACTTGATGAAGGAAATGAAGTTGGATAGTTTCTCTAGTGAAATATTTTGACCATGAAAGTGATTGTAAATTTTAAAATACTCTCTCAAGCTCCTCCCCATATTTTTGAGTTGTATGAAATTGTACGAATAAAGTGAAAAATAGGGTACTTTTAACTATTTTGTGTGTTTTATAGGTTCTAAAAGGATTCTAAAGATGAAATTAGGTTTTCTAGGAATCTATATACTTTTAATATCTCATTATGGTCATTTCATACATTTAAAAATATCCTAAGTGTTCAAACAATAGCTCTCATCACAGCCAGTCAAAACTTACATAGTGAGCAAGGTAGTGAGAAGTGAGAAAAATTCAAGTGGATGGATTTTTAACATATGCGTAATGATTATAAGTTAATGTGAATTCTTTTTATGTTTCATACACTCCAAAACATATATTTTCATGGAAATATAAATCCAAATTTGAAGCCAAGTGTGCAGGGTGTATGAAGGAGGAGTTTTTTAGAGTGCAGGTAGTGCTATCTCATTTATAAATAATTCCATATGACTAAGATTCCAAAAAATACATGTATAGGAATGTATAAAATAATTCCCCTTCATTATAATGATCATAATTATCCCTAGTTAGTTTTGGGACATTCAAACATGGTTAATCATGAAGGCAAGTTTTTTGAGCCAGCTAAAAGAATTTTATGACACTTTTCAAGAGTTTCATGCCTTGAGTAACCACTTGTCTCTTGTAACCTTGAATGGTTCATTACACGTCCTATTTTCATGAAAATTTAACTCTTTTTATTATATTTACAAGTGTCCTTATGACCTTTGGTATTATCTCTTCTTATCTCTCTCTCAATTTCTATAATAACTAGCCATTTTAGCCTTTATAATTTATGCTCTACCAGAGTATGGTGAAGGTAGACTCATTTTCATACCATTTGATAAATAACACTACTAATTTTTACATCTTCCATTACTATTCATATTGTTCTCACTTTAATGTTTGATTTTACTTCAGTGATGAATCTTGTTTCCTTAGCATATTATTTCATTCTCTCACCTATTTGCAGTTGGAAAACTTCTTTTTACAGGGCTTGTGAAGTGTTCTAGTAATTTTCAAGGTTGAGTGAGTTATTTATTCACTAATGCCATCAAATTCCTCTTGTCTAGTCCTATTAACCTAAACATTCATCCATAACCTCATAATGTAATATTGATGTGAGAAGATGCAGATTAGAGAAGGTTATGTTTTGTTAGTCTCTTGGTTTCATGTGTAACATGCAACTAGTCAGAAGTCATCATTTAATTTGGTGTATCACCTCTCTTAGGATAGTTTTATTTTATTTTTCTCTCTCCCTTCCCCCACTCCCCCTAAAATTTTAGGTGTAGTAATGATCCAAAGTGGTACATCAAGGGAGCTAGCCCTATCTAGAGATTCACCTTATTCACAGGCTACCCACAAGTCTAGAGGTGTTTCAATTGTGCCACTTGGATGAGAAGAGCTAAGATATCTCCTCAAAAGGTGAAAATATAAGTGACAATTATAATGTCATAGAAATAATCACTTTATCTATATAAGAAATCAAAGTACCAATCACTATGGCGATGTATTGAAGATAAATAATAACTACTATGGTCAAGTATGAAATCAAAGTATCATAATGGCCTATGGAACATGTAATCAGTGGGGAAATCACTATGAATATGCATGTAAGAATAAGTACTATGGTCATGCATAGAATTAGAGTAGTGTAGTGTAATATGTTACATGGAATCAACGAAGGAATTATTATGTAAGGACACTAAGGTAGTATAGTTATGATTATGAATGGAATTAGAGTAGTACTATGGAATTTGTAAAAAAGTTTGGAGAGCTATCACCTACCAAGATCACATATGGATGGCTAGATGATAGATATTGGAGACAAATGTGTAAATATTTGAAACAGACTTACTATTTGGTTTTTTATTATGTTTTAAGGATGAAACATGTCAAGGAAAAAATGAATGTTATTTACCTAGGGATATGATATATTAACGTATATGGGTTGATGGAGATGTTGACATGTGGCACACATTCCCCTTAGTTAGTTAAATGGGTCTAATATATTAGTATAATTGAGTAACTTATGGAATTAGTGAAACAAGTAATGGTTGACCTATATTAGAATTAGGAGGTTACCCATCCATTTTTAGTTAGATAGAGGTTTATTTAAAGGAGATGATTATCATTGTAAAGGAATAAAGTAAGCATTGAGTCTTCTATTGTAAGAGGATATTAGATATTTTCCCCTTTATGAAATATTGTGGAGTTATTTCTTCCTAAAGGGGTATTATATGGTTTTCCCCTACCTTAAAGGTGATTTTTAAATTTCTGCATATATTGAATATTTTGGCATCTTTCCCCACTAACATCTATTGTGTTGAGTTGATATAGATTATATTTTTCATATTTATAATTATTATAAGTTTGGATTATAACATAACCCATTCATATTCATATATAAGGATTAATTATGGATTAAGGGGTAATGTGGTTAATGTGTGTGAGTCTATTTTACATTATTTTAAAATTTATGTGAATTGAAAAATATAAAAAATAATAAACTTTTTAGGTTATATGAAGTCTATAAAGAATACAATTTAAATGTAAAGGTAATAAAATTAAATTTTTTTCCATTTTTATATATGGAAATTATTAATAGATTCATATATTTAGTGTGTTTACTATTGTGTGAAATATTGAGATATAATGCAGGTGACATAAGGGCAAAAGTAGACTATGATTCACTTAGATTAGGAGCTGGGTGTTTGGAATCACCTCCATGAATCAATTAGCTTATGGATTCCTATAATAGTTGACATCATTTATATTCTTCATTAATAATTTATATGTAAAGTGCTTATTTATTCCAATATAGGTCAATGTAATTTATTTTAATACTTTTTTTAATGTGAAATTAGGACTCATTATGTGCTTGATATGCATAACACATGTCTCCTTTTATTTAAATTCTTAGGTCCACTTTAGATAGTACATCTAGGCCTAAAATGGAAATAACATGGTTTGAGATAATCTCAACCACACTATAATGAATTTTTAAATAATGAACCCAAATACTATCGAGATAAGAAAATACCAATAGGCATAGCTTTTGAAATAGTAAACTATCTTGATTCATATTGACTCATTCAAATAATTAAAAATTATTCATAAATAGTCTTTAACTCATAATTGGAGTTGACATGAAAAATTCAAAACTCAAAAAAATAATAAAACTCAGCTTGATATTCTTAGTAGTTGTTAGTTTTATAAACTGCTATTTTAGTAAGCTTTGCATACAAACACTACATCTCTACAAATATTGAAAAATATACAAAATGTTAAAATTAACATATCAAATGAATTTTAACTGAATTTAATGTTATATCACAAAATATACAATTTATAAAAATAGAAAAATGCTGAATATAATATCATAATGAATTTTTGGACCCTCATATCATCATGGATGACCTATAAAATATAAAAAAAAACTCAATAATAAGATAGTATTAGTTATGGATGCATTTAAATTTTATAGATGGTCATTTTGGCATGAATGAGAGCTCAAATGGAGCTTGGATCAAAAGTTATGGTCTCCAAAAATTTTTCCTCATTTTTTACATCATTCTCCTCTGGTTGAACATAACTTACCTTGTATGAGTTGCTTTGATTGTATTGCTTTCATTTATACTTATCAATCTTATTCATCTCCCATTTTAAAATTTAGGTGTTGTCTTCCCACTATAATCCTTCCCACTATACCAAATACATTTTATATCTTCCTTATTTCATGTTCAATGTCTTCTTATACTGAACCTACACTCATTTCTTTCTTATTAATTTGTACCTATTGCTACCAATCTACTTCTTCATAGTCACCATATTCTCCATGAAAATCATTAAAATCCTAAACATTAAATACTATATAGATCATAATTATGTGCTAAAGTCACCACATAAGCATTTTCACTAATTTTAAAGATAATTATACATGGTCCAACTTTCATGTAATTCAACTTGTTATATATGCCTTTCAAAAATATCTCTTTCCTCAACTAAACCATCACTAAATCTATTTATTCAAATATTTTAAATCTTATTATGACATCTTTTGCTTCTTTATACTTCTCATTACATTCCTATAAATTTATTCTTACTTATTCTTAAAACTATTGTATATCTTTTTAAATGCTTCTACATCATCACTAGCTCTTTATGCAATTTGTAACTATACCAAATCTTAGACACTCATAGGATTTCTCAAATAAATAATCTGAAATGCTGATTTTTATATTTATATATTTAATGAAATATTATATTCAAACATGAACTATGGTAAAACCAAGTCCCATTGCTTGGGATTCTCTCCAAATATGCATCTCAACAAATTTACCAAGCACCTCTTTATAACTTCTATCTATCCATTTTTTTGTGGCTGGTATACACTATTGAATTATAACTTGGTTCCCATCTTCCTCCATTAATTAATTAATAATGAAATAGACATTTCATGTCCCTATATAGTGTAATGGGTTTTAGAACACCATGCAATCTCACAATATCCTTAAAAATAAATTTACAACTCTAGTGACATCATTGATTTTTTACATGTAATAAACTGAACCATCTTAAAAACCCTTTATATAAAAATAAAAATGGAACCATTATCTCTCTATGTGTTTGGTAATCCCAACACAAAATACATACTCAAATCTATCCATGGTCCTCTTGGAACCAATAATGGCATGTGCATCCCTATATTTTTTGCATGTCCTTTTTCCACTTGACATATCCTATATCTTAAAACACATCTTATCACATCTCTCTTCATCTTTGGCCAAAAATACTTCTCCACCAAAGATATTATCTTTTTCTTAGAAAAATATCTAGCCAAACCACCAATGTGAAATTCTATTATAATATTATCTTTTATAGACCCAATTTGAATATGTAATTATTTCCCTTTGAAGAGATAACCATCATGCATAAGATACTCATCTTAAACATTACTTATCTCAGCTGTCAATGGATTCTTGCATTGCTCAACTATCTTTCCAAAATCTAGATCAATATTGTATATTTTTTTAACAACATCAAATATAACTAATTCACTTATCATAGTAGTTATCAACCCCATTTGACTACTCAGAGCATCAACTACCTAATTATTTTCTTTATTTATGCTTCAAGATATAATTATAACCTTATAAGAAAGACACCCACATTTCACATTTGCTATTTAATTTAGTTTGAGTATTCACATACTTCAAGGCCTCATGATCATTAAATAAGATAAACTCCATAGGAAATAGGTAATGTCTATAATGTCTTAATGCTTGTACAAAGGCATAAAATTCAATATAATATGTAGAATTCTTTGTTCTTACCTCATTCAATTTAACACTAAAATATGCTATTGGATTTACTTCTTGATTGAACACAACACCAACTCCACAAATGAAGCATGAAAATAAATCTCAAAAATTTTGATAAAATTTGGTAATACTAAAATAGGGTTGTCTATAATCTTCTTCTTTAAAAAATCAAATATATTTTTTGTTTCTCTTTTCCATGCAAATTCTTTTCCTCTCATACAATTTGTTATTGGTGCAACAAGACTACTAAATTTATTAATGAACTTTCTATAAAAAATTTATAAACCATGGAAACTTCTTATATTTATTATTTTCTTTGGGATAGAAAACTCAACAGTTACCTTTAAATTTTATTCATCCATTATTACTCTATCTATTGAAACTACAAATCCTAAAAATATTACACTATTTTGCATAAACCTACACTTCTTCAAATTTACATAGAGCTTCTCTTTTCTAAGCAATTCTCGTACCATTCTCAAATGTTGTAAGTGATCTTACTTAGTCTTATTTAATATTAAAATATCATCAGAATAAACCTCCACAAACTTACCACTATATTCTCATAGCACTGTGTCCATCACCCTTATAAATGTGATGGGTGCATTAGATAATATGAAAGGCATCAACATCCATTCATATAACCCCTCTCTAGTCTTGAATGTTATTTTCAATTCATATCCTTTATAAATTTGAATTTTGTAGTATTCACTCAGTATATCAATCTTGGTAAAATAGTTTTCTCCTACAAGAACATCTTTCATATCATTTAAATTAGGTATAAGAAACCTATACTTGATTGTAATTTATTGATTGATCTAATATCCACACACAAGCTCAAACCTACATCTTTATTTGGAGTTAGAAATGTTGATGTTGTACATGTACTCATTTTCTCCCTTACTATACATGTTGTCAATTAGATACGTAACCTTGTGAAGGTAGTTTTAGGTCTTCATAGTCTACTGAAACATGGAAACAATCCTAGGTTATGGGTGACCTAATCAGTGGATTGAATCTCTAGATTCTAAGTGCTAGCTCACTTTTGTATATTAATTAGGATCTCTACTATGCTACAAACTGCTAGGAAAAAAAGAAAAAGAAATTTGATGGAAAATCTTATGTAATGATGGTGATACACCTGATTTTTGGCTGATCCACTTTATTCGATCTTCTAAAACATTGATCAGACAGGAAAAGATTGAATATTCAACTCCATATGACTCTTATGTATTATTATTTCATGAAAACGTTTTACCTAATAATCAAATCTTGAGTGAGATGATGGAATAGGCTTGATTCAAGGCACCAACCAACCACTTTCATCCACTAAAACTATAGCTAAAAGAGATCAAACATAGAACATGACCTACATAATTTGATCAACTAGTAACTAGGTAAGAATCAAGACTTGACAAAGAAGAGAAATTTTATCAATTATACAAATCAATGACATGAATACACTATACCAACACTTTGGAAAATAAAAATAATCCTTATATTAATCTAAAAAAAGGTTATAAACTCAGTCTTTGGTAGATTTGATCTTGCCAAAAGAGGGATACAAATCAAAGCTAAGGAGCCAACCTATATATAAAAAGATACAATAGCCAAGAGGATGGAACTAAAAATAGAAGAGGAGATCAATTAAGTCAAACTTGTGCTATCAAAACCTTCAAGTAAAATCTATTTTTGTCTTATTCCATTACATGAAAATTTCTTTGGCATTAGAAATGATGAAGAGTCCAAGTTTGAGTCAAACTTTCATCATAAAAAATGCTATGCCAATCTCCAGTTATAGACTCCACTTAAACTACCTAAAACATGATAACAATCTCCTTTGCATGAAATCAATGCCATTGCTAAACTTAGAATACTATTTAAATTACTGGAAACATTGAAAACATTCAACCAAAAAAACAAGAACACATGCATGAAATCAATACCATGTTAGAATTTGAAGGGATGAGGTGGACCCAAGTTTGATAAGTCAAACTCTTGCATGGAAATCCATGCCACAATATTTAAAGTAATCTACCTATTGATTAATCTTAAAGCTGAGTTTGATCATTGAATGCATGACATGACTAGGAGATAATCCTGACTTCAACAAATAGTCAATTGAAGCTTTAACCAATTGAATGTAAATAGCCTTTGCTTGTATGGATGATGAGAGGTGCATTTAGATTTAACTTCTTATTAGTTATATACCTTATATTCTCAGTTCTTCATATTTTTGGCATGTATTCCTTTTGTATTATTTTGGGGTTTTAACTTCATCTATTCCCTTCAGCATTTAGCTCTGTTTCTTCTTGTGGAATTGTTTTGAGCTTTTGTTTGGTCCTTATTTATTCAGACAAAAATTTCAAAGCTTTTCCCTTTGGACCTTCTTTTTTTCATTTCCTTCAAAAATCTTGTTATTTCCCATTAACTTTCCTTAAGCCTTTGGCTTCAACCATTTCCTACAGATTTTCCTCATTGGTCCTTTCTTTCAAATAAAAATTCTGAAGGAATTCGTGTATTCCTCTGTAGCTTTTCTGGAAAGTCCTTTTCTAAAGGGATACTAACCCTTCGTACCTTTTTTAATTGATCCTTTTTTGAATGGATTCTACCCTTTAAAAAAAATTAATGGTCTTTTCTGAAGGTAAAGTAGCCCTTCAAAAAATTGTAAAGGTCCTTCGACATTTTCCAGAAGTCCCTCATAATTTTTGTATGTTCCTTCAAAAAATTTGTAATGTCATTTTGGATTTTGTATAGTGGACTCTTTCTTTTGGCCTTTTACCTCTCAAAAATAATGTTCAAAACTTTTATTTTATGCATTTTTCCTTTGGACGAAAAATCTAATGTAATTATCTTAGATTTTGAAAATGAACTCTCCAAAGGGAAAGTACCCTTCAGAGTCTTAAAAGTGTCCCCTAGAATTTTGATAAGTGAATTTCCTAAAGGGAAAGTGATCCCTTGACATATGAAATATCCCTTTTGGATTTTGAAACTATCCCATCAGATAAATTCAAGGTACCCTTTGGAAAAAAAATTATTTGTTCACCTGCCCTTCAAAATTTTTGAATCGGTCCACTTTTCCAAGGAATTGACCTTGTAAATTTTTGCAAATGGTTCTTTATCCTTTTAGAAGTGAACTTTCCTGAAGGGAAGATACCCTTTGGATATATTGTAAATGTCCTTTCTAGAAACTTTGAAATGAACTCTTCTGAAAAAGCCCTTTAGACTTATTGTAATGGTCTACTTACCCTTTGGATTTATTTTAAAGGATCCTTCTAAAATAAAAAGACCTTTGGAATTTTGGAAATGGTCCCTTTCGTTTGGACAAAAAGTCTGAAGGAATTAAATTTTTAGAAAAGTTGACTTGCCCTTCAGAAAACTTGAAATGGTCCACTTTTTCAAGGGTAATAAAACCTTTTAAAATTTTTGAAATGATCTTTTCCCTTTTGAGAATAACCTTTCTTCTTGTAAATCTCAAATTCCTCTTTAGAATTTTCTCCTTTCAATTACTCTAATCAAGATATGTTCTTTCCTAAAAAGAATAAGACAAGTGAAAGAAAACACCCTAAATCACCTAGACAACCTCAAGGCCTATTAACCATGGATTTTAAAGGATTTATTAGGACCAATTATTGATCTCTAAAGACAAAATGAAATTACAATGTTTTGAATGTAAAGGGTGGTAATTTAACCTATGGGGTCAAAATTGTCAACTTTTTGGTAACTTAGTAAGAAGCATGCCTGTTATGCTTGAGAACTCAGACCATAAACATGATATTGAACTCTTAAAATAGTAAATCTGGTCCATGAATGTAAATATATTTTGACATAGTATGAGATAACCTTCAACCTTTAAAACAATAAGGGAAACATAAAAAAATAGGAAAACTAACTAAATAAAGAAACTGTGCAAACAAGGCACTTGTTTGGGACAAAACAAACTAAAGTAATGTGCTTGAACAACACTTGGAGGAAAAAAAATAACAAGTAACCTATCTAACCATGACAAAGCATAATCCACCTAGATCAAAAAGGAAATGCATAATCTCAGGCACTCCAAGAAATGGTACAAGTTACAAGGCAGGATGCTTATTAATCATAACCTTTGATAAGGCATTTTTATTGTCTACCAATTGTATTAACATCTTCTCAAATGAGTAATCAACAACAAACCAATCACCAAGAAAGACAAACTCATCAACTACTTAGTATTTTTCATATTGCTTGTCATCTACCATGTTGTCAAGTGATATCTCATCTGTGCATTATTCTTGAGTGACCACATCCTTGTTATCAACTACTGCAAGTTCATCTAGCTCTTCAATGAGCTTTGAATAGGCAAACCAATATGTATTATGATCTTAAATAGGTGATTCTTGATCACATTTATCATAAAAATACTCTTTAATAGGCAACACATCTCTGAAGAGTTTTTAAATCTCTTGTATAAATTCAAATTATAGCTTCCAATCCTCTTTTTGTTCCTCATTTTGATCTATTTGAATAAAATCAGCTTGAAAACTCTCTAGATCCTTCTCAATAGGATATACCTGTAACTCATTTATGAATTCAATTTGCACCAAATCCTCTTAGAGTTCTTAGACAACAAGATTAGATTTCTCATTCTTAACTATAATTGGATTCTTAGCATCAAACTCAAATGAAATATCAAAGTGAAACTCTTCCTCAAACATACCTGAAGAATCCTCTTCACACTTTGCATTAACTTGACCTATAGTTGCAACCTCTTTTTCAATTTTATAGAGAATAGGCTCCTCTTGAAGAAGGGAGATGGTGGGAGGGTGATGAAATTCAATTGTTTGAGAGGGATAATGAATCATGGTAGGTTAATCATGATCAGATTTTGGAATCTGGAGAACAATGGAATTATCTAGGGAATGTTTAAGAGGAGGGAAGAGAAACTTTTAAAAACCTCTACATTCTAATCCTTCAACTTGGCCATTACTAGGCATGCTAGAAACTATTATCAATTATAATCACACCCTTGTGAAGGTATTTCTAAGCCTTCATAGTTTTTAAAAACATGAAAACAATCCTAGGTTATGGGTGACCTAATAAGTGGATTCAATCTCTATATTCTAAGGGCTAGCTCCTTTTGGTGTATCAATGAGGATCTCTACTATGCTACAAACTACTGGGAAAAAAGGAAAAATAAAGTTGAAGGAAAATATTATCTAATGATGGTGATACACCTAAATTTTGATTGATCCACTCAATTTGAGCTTCTAAAACACTGATTATATAGGAAAAGACTGAATATTCAACTCTAAATGTCTCTTATACATCAGTATTTCATGAAAAGGTTTTACTTAATAATCAAAGCTTGAGATAAATGATGCAATAGGCCTAATTAAAATAGCTAAATAGCCACTTACATCCACTAAAACTTTAGCCAAACGAGATCAAAAATAGAACATGACCTACATAATCTAATCAACTACTAACTAGGTAAGAATCAAGACTTGACAAGGAAGATAAATTCTATCACTTATGCAAATCACTAACATGAATACACTATACCAACATTCTAGAAAATAAAAATAATCCTTCTATTAATATTAAAAAAGGTTAAAAACTCAATCTTTGTTAGAATTTGATCTTTCCAAAAGAGGGATACAAATCAAGGCTAAGGAGCCAAGTTATATATAAAAAGATACAACAACCAAAAGGATGGTACTAAAAATGAAAGAGGAGATAAACTAAGTCAAACTTGTGCTATCACAACCTTCAAGTAAAATTTATTTTTGTCTTATGCCATTACATGAAAAGTTTTTGGTGTTAGAAATCATGAAGGGTCCAAGTTTGAGTCAACTTTCATCATGAAAAATGCTATGACAATCTCCAGATATAGACTCAACTTAAACTACCCAAAACATGAGAATAATCTCCTTTACATGAAATCAATGCGAATGTTAAACTTAGAATTATATTTGAACTGCTAGAGACATTGAAAACCTTCAACTAGATAAACAAGAACACATGCATTAAATCAATGCCATGTTGGCATTTGAAGGGATGAGGTGGACCTAAGTTTGACAATTCAAACTCTTACATGGAA
Source organism: Torreya grandis (assembly GCA_037957365.1). Lineage (NCBI taxonomy): Eukaryota > Viridiplantae > Streptophyta > Pinopsida > Cupressales > Taxaceae > Torreya > Torreya grandis. Next base: position 154,429 of record JARHVA010008931.1, on the reverse strand, counting down.
AGCCATACAATAATCTTCAAAAGAATCTACCTGTTGATTAATCCTAAAGATGAGTTAGATCTTTGAATGAATGAGATGACTAGGAGATAACCCTGACTTTAACAAATAATTAATTAAAGCTTTGACCAATCAAATTTAAATAGCCTTTGCTTTCATGGATGATGAGAGGTGTATTTAGATTGAACTCCTTTTTAGTTATATGCCTTTCATTCTTAGCTCTTTGTATTATATGCATGTATTCCTATCGGAGGTGTTGCCAGAATCTAGATAATGTGAGTGCACTGGAGACGTGATCACACGAGTTGAAGCAAGTGCACACCACATATATGCTAAAGCAATTTGAAAATAACACAAGAAGATAAATTACACAAGACAAAATGGAGAAAAATAAAATTTGATTAACATGAGATGGTCAAAGTGAGGACTACAAATAGGAGAGTACGTAAGTAACTCCTCCACAAAATGTGGACAAGGCACCCCAAGAATAGACTGTAACTCCTCCATGAAAGGTGGTGAAAAGGTGATAAGAATAGAGAAGTAACTCCCATCAAGGGAGTTAATTATGACATTCTTATGACACCTATGACACATCTATGACACACACCTCCACATAAGATAGCCTATCCCAAAAATGTAGGAAAACTCCATATATGCACAAGAAATAAATTTTCCCTAATTAAAAAATAGGGAAAAATAAAAACCTACACTAATACCCCCCATAAGCACAGCTTAGGTGGGAAGTGTGGAAATATAAAATGGGTCCCAACAACTAGGCTTGATGAGGTACCCATGTATAAATGAAATCTCCCATAAGATAAAGAAAAGGAGAAAACCCATAGGAAAAAACTCCCCCCAAAAGAGAGACATAAAAGAAAAGAAGAGGCTAGAAGGCCATCCATGAAGATGATGTTACTGCATATGTGGACCACACCCCAAGAAGAGCTCGTAGATGAATGAACTTGCTATCAGTAAAAGGTTTGGTGAAGATGTTTGCAACCTGCTTTGAAGACTGGAAAAATATCAAATCAATGACCTGACTATGAATAAGCTCCCGAATGAAGTGCATGTGAATCTCTATGTGCTTGGTCTGCTGGTACTGAACTAGATTCCTGCAAATCTGAATGGTACTCTGGTTGTCACAATAAATGATGGTGGGCTACGTGATAGAAATGCCAAACTCAAAAAGAATCCCTTGAATCCAAATAGCCTTAGTAGCTGCATTAACAGATCCCCTATACTCTATCTCTATGGATGATATAACAATAGCATTCTACTTCCTGCTAGACCAACTGATAGAACCATAACCTAGAGAGAAACTATAACCAGAAGTGGACTTGTGAGTCTATGAATCATTAGCCTAATTTAAATCTATATATCCAACCAAGTCAACCTCTATGCCAAATTTGTAATGAATCATGTATCTATGTGAACCCTTTATGTAATGCAAGATCCTCTTAGCTATTTTCCAATGCAGCTCATGAGGTTCCTACATGAATCTAGAGATGAGTCCCACTGTACATGATATGTCGAGCTTGGTGTGAGTCAAGTAGATGATACTACCAATAAGTTGTCAATACCGAGTGGCATCAACCAATGGTGAAGAAAAATCACCGTCAAGCTTGACTACTGATAGAAAGGGAGTCGGAGATGGCTTGCAATCAGCCATGTGAAACTAAGCCAATAAGTCAAGAGCATATATAGGTTGTGCAAGAAAAATCCATGAATTTGACTATGAGATCTTGATGCCAAGGAAGTAGTGAAACAAACCCAAGTCTGTCATGTCAAATCTATCCTGAAGAGATGCCTTCACCACTGCAATAGCTAATGAAGAACTCCCAGTGATCAAAAGGTCATCAACACATAGAACGAAAATCAAGAGCAAATCATCTTGCCAGAAGAAGTAGACATTGGGATCAGAATAGCACCTAGTGAAACCTGTTGTGAGAAGGAAGGAATCCATCTTGGCATACCAAGCTTGAGGGGCCTGTTTTAGGCCATAGATAGATTTCCTAAGTCTGCATACTAAGGAAGAATTTTTGAACAAATCTTGGCAGCTGCTCCATATAGATCTCCTCCTCTAGGTCTTCATGAAGAAATTCACTCTTCACATCCATCTGATGCACATCCCAACCATGTGATGTGGCAATAGCCAAGGCGAGTTAAATAGAATTCATCTTTGTAACAGGTGCAAAGGTCTCTGAGTAGTCAATGCTTGCCACCTGTGAGAAACCCTTGGTGACCAATCGTACCTTGTACTTATCAACCGACCCATCTGCTACAAACTTGGTCTGATATATCCACCTACATTGAACCATCTTTATTACCTTAGGAAGTGAATTCAAATCCCAAGTGTGATCTTTTATTAAGTAAGAATATCCTCTTACTTATAGGTCTTCCTCCATAACAGTATCCCTCTTGAACATTATAGGTCTTCCTCCATAGCATTATCCCACTCAGGTACCCCAGATGCCTCTCAAAAAGTCTATGGATCTAAAACTAAAGCCAAAAAGGCATGTGGATCTCTCTGAAAATCCCCCCTAGTATGTCTATCATCTGCGAGATCTCTTGCCCAAGTTTCAACACTCTCAAGTGTCTGTCTGGCCCAAAGTGGCTCAAAAGTGGGTGAGTCAGGTGCTAACTCCTCATCCTCTAACTGACTAGAGGTGGATGACTCTGCATCACTATTCTTGTTGTCTAAAGTTGAAGAAGAAGAAGATGTCTCTAGCTCAAGAACCTACTGTGGCTGATCTGAATCTGATGAGGAATCATCATGAAGAAGTAGATTCGATGAGGGAGAAGAAGTGTCAAGTGTTGAATCTCTATGACTCTCTTGAAAATGGACACTTATCTCGATGAACAACTCATGAGTGACTAGATCTAGAAGGTGATATCCCTTAATACCATCTAAATATCCTGCAAAGATGCAAGGCTTGGACTGACATTCCATAGCTTTGTGTTTCTTCTTCATAATTTAGGCCATGGCTGGGGATTCAAAAACCCAGAGGTGCTCAACATCATGTTTCCTTTTATGCCAAGCTTCAAAGGGTGTTATCCCTTTCAAAGTTTTGTGAGGAACCCTATTTTGAATGTAGTAAGCACAATTGATAGCTTCAACCCACTAATGTGGTGCTAAGGATTTGGAGTGAATCATACAGCTACCCATCTCTTTCAAGAACCTTTTCTTACATTCTATAACCCCATTTTGTGAAGGACTGTAAGTGACTGTGCACTGCAAATCAATCACCTCTATGATGCAAAACTCCTCAAACCTGATGCTAACATACTCCCTTTCATTATCAGTTCGAAGAACCTTGATAGATTTCTCACTTTGCTTCTCAACATTAGCCTTGAAGTCTAGAAAATTTTCAAACACTTTAGACTTTTGTTTGAGAAAATATATCCAAGTGCACCTAGAGAAATCATCAATGAAAGTGAGAATGTACTTGGTCCTTGTGAAAGATGGTTTGGGAAAGGGTCCCAATACATCACTGTGGACTAACTCCAAAGTTTGTGAAGCCCTCCAAGCTTTGCCTTTGTCAAATTTTGCTTCGGGATGCTTCCCAAGGGAACACCCTTAGCAAATTCCTTTTGAGAATTGGACATGAGGCAAGCCAATGACCATGTCATTTTTGCAAAGTTGCTCAAGGTAGCGGTAGTTAAGGTGGTCAAACCGCTCATGCCATAATTTTCTAACTCCATATGAATGAGTCAGCAATGCTGTTGGAGAAGAATCTGATGCAAAATGTGAGAAGGTGTATAACCTTGCTTGGTTATCTGCCCTACCCACTGCCACTGTAGTATCACTATGCAACTCCCTGATAACCACTAAATCTGGTGAAAACTCAACTCTTATGCCCTGACCAATGTGAGTGATTTGGTACACTGATAAGAGATTGGTTGAAATAGAAGGAACACTTAGAACATTATTGAATGTTCCTCCTTCCATTTCAACATACCCTCTCCCTACAATAGAAATTGATGTGTCATCACCCAAACTAATTGAAGTCATGCTACAAGGATGTAAAGATGAAAACTCAACTAGTGAAGAGCCCATGTGGTGAGAAGCACCCAAATCAATGACCAATGAAGATGTAGAAGCTGATGTAGCTACAAGGGTTTTGCCCTTTTCTTTCTCCCTACTCTTGCCTTTTGCCTTAGTAGAATCTTGGGTAGATGAATTCTGCTTGATGGACTTTGGAACACCTATGTTGTTCTTCTCTAGAAGATGAGTTAGGTGATCTATTTGTTTCTTCATGCATTTTTGTTCACCGTGCCCTATCTTTTTACAATAGGCACACTTAACCTTCTCCTTCTTATGTTTAGCATTGGAAGAGGAAGTCTCAATGTTGTTTTTGGCAAGATTGGTGTTTTCTTTCTTCTTCTCTTGGTCCTTGTTCTTTTTCTTCTTCTCCTTTGTTGAATTCTTATCCTTACCATTTCTAGCTATCAAAAATTGGGGTTGAGTAGACTTCATTGTGCCCATTTGAATTAGCTTATCTTGCTCCCTAGTCAAGTCTGCCATGAATGAATCCAAAGAAGGCATTTTCCATGTAGTGCCAAGGGCACTTTTTGTGGCATGGAAAGTGGAGACAAAGACTAAATAGCTTGGACTTAACTTTGTGAGAATAGAAAGTATGAGTTGATCATCTTTCTTCTCTATCCCGCATTCTTTCAATTGAAATCTAAGGACCTTAAACTTAGTGAAGAAGTCCTGTAGGGTGTCAAAGTTACTAGGACTTAGACTTATGAGTTCATTTTCAAGTTCATGACCTCTCATCTCATCAAGCTTCCTAAATAAATTTTCTAAGGTGTACCATATGTCATTAGGAGTCTAGGAGGATTATAGATGGAAGAGAAGTTTAGGAGACACAGACAAGCTCAAATATCCATAGGCTTCATCACTACGGTTGTACCACTTGACCTTTTTAGCATCAGTGTTGGGTTCTACTTCAGTACCCATGGTGATCCTATACAACCCTTTACTTCTAAGAATGATTGACATTTTAACCTTCCATTCATGATATTTGAAGGGTTTTAGGGGTTTAAGTTGAAAAGAATATATTTTTAAGCTGAATTTAGGTGAAGTTGTGTTGATTGCAAGTTGTGAAATTATGAAGAAAGGAGAATGAAAGCAAAGATTTACAAGTTGTGAAAAGTAATCATACCCCCACAAAATATTGTGCCCCCCCCAAATATGCAAGTGCACGCTCAAAATATGTCAGACTCAGTCGAGAATGTGTCTTAGAGCAATCAGTGCAAGACTAAAGCAAACAGGACGTCGGGCTCAACTGAAAATGCGTCCTGAGAGACCCAAATTTTTGGCACTTTATAAACTAGTGCATTTTTGACAAATAAAAATCCTACACTGTGGATAATTTAATTACAAACACTTTTACAAAAAATTTCACCCAAATCTGAGCTACCATTTGTAAGATATTAAAAGTTTAATTTTTCCGTAAACTAGTGTTTTTGCAAAACAAAACACTAAAACATTAAAAAAATCCATGTTTTGAGAGAGAAAGTGGCCTTCCATCCACTCGTTGGATTTGGCATAGAACGAGAAATCCAAAGGAGGTTTATGTGAGGGGGAATTGGCCTCCCGCCAACCCAGGCCTCACCCTTCGTCTTCGACAGGCGAAGATACAAGTTTTAAATGAAAAACCCCCAAATTACAAAACTGTCTAAAAAATTAAATATTCAGTCAAATTGACTGATTTTTGTTTTACAAGTCAATTTTAAACTAAAAATAATGAATCATAGACATAATGAAGGATTATCAAGTGTCCAAGGCGTGCCACATGGGATGCCAAGTAAGGAAGGGGCACTAAAATAGCGCAGTCTATAATTTTAACTCAAAAAAGACAAAAAAATAAATGTGCTGACCTGCTGGATGCCGTACGGCCTACTTGGCACCTTGCTGGGCAAGAAAATAAGCTAGAAGGACTACCTGAGGTGTAGCATAACTGAAGTCGCTGCTAAAGTTGGTGCAGACTTGCATGCTGTACAGCCTGGTCAGCTGTTGGAGAGTGCAGACTGCTGCTGCTGCTGCTGCTGTTTTGGATGTCATACAACTAATGGTGTGGATGGAAGGAAGGACTTCTGCTGCTTGAACTGAAGTTGCTTAGAGCTTCTCCCTCTGCTACTCCACACAATAATGGCGCCCAGGCTAACTGCTGAACCAACCCCTGAAGTGAAGACAACCAAGACACCCAAAGGCCAAGGATTCCCAAGAAAATGATACCAAAAATGATATGTTTTTTTTAAAATTTTAGATCAGACCTAGAAAATTAAAAAAAACAAAGAGAATTCCACTCCTCTTGATTTCAAAATGAACTAAAAGCATAACCAGACACACGATTACCGTTCTTGCTCTAATACCATATCAGAGTTGTTGCAAGAATCTAGATAATGTGAGTGAAATAGAGACGTGATCACATGAGTTGAAGCAAGTGCACACCATATAGATGCTAAATCAATTTGAAAATAACACAAGAAGATAAATTGCACAAGACAAAATGGAGAAAACCAAAATTCGATTAACATGAGATGGCCAAAGTGAGGACTACAAATAGGAGAGTACGTAAGTAACTCATCCACAAAAGGTGGACAAGGCACCCCAAGAATAGACTGTAACTCGTCCATGAAAGGTGGTGACAAGGTGCTAAGAATAGAGAAGTAACTCCCACCAAGGGATTTACTTATGACATTCTTATGACACCTATGACACACACCTCCACATAAGCTAGCCTATCCCACAAATATAGGAAAACTCCATGTATGCACAAGAAATACAATTTCCCTAATTAAAAAATAGGGAAAAATAAAAACCTACACTAATAATTCCTTCTATAATATTTTAAATTTTTATCTTCATCTATTCCCTTCGACCTTTAACTCTATTTATTCTCATGGAATTATTTCAAGATTTTGTTTGGTCCTTATTTCTTCAGACAAAAAGTCTGAAGGTTTTCCTTTTGGACCTTATTTCTTTCATTTCCTTCAAAAATCTTATTATTACCCATTTCCTTTCCTTTAGCCTTTAGATTAAACCATTTCCTATGGATTTTCCTCATTAGTCCTTTGATATGAACAAAAATTCCGAAGGAATTCATGTATTCCTCTTTGGATTTTCCATAAAGTCCTTTACAAAAGGGCTAATAAGCCTTGGGACTTTTTGTAATTGATCCTTTTTAGAAGGGATTCTACCCTTGAAAAAAATTTGAATGGTCTTTTCCAAAAGTAAAGTAACTGTTCAAAAAAATTGTAAAAGTCCTTTGGCATTTTCCAAATGTCCCTTTGAATTTCTATATGTTCCCTCAGAATCATTGTAATGTCCCTTCATCTTTTGTAAAGTGGAATCTTTCTTTTGGCCTTTTTCCTCTAGAAAAAAATGTCTGAAAATCTTATTTTATGCATTTTTCCTTCAGATAAAAAGTTAAATGAAATTGTCTCAAATTTTGCAAATGAAATCTCTGAAGGGAAATTACCCTTTGGAATCTTGAAAGTGTCCCTTAGAATATTGATAAGTGACTTTCCCAAAGGTAAAGTGATCCCTTGGCATATAAAATAGCCCTTTGGGCTTTCGAAATGATCCCCTCAAACAAATTGAAGGTACTTTTTAGAAAAAATGTATTTGTTGACCTGCCCTTTTGACCTTTTGAATCAGTCCACTTTTCTAAGGAATTGACCATTCATATTTTTGCAAATGGTCCTTCGACCTTTTTGAAGTGAACTTTCTTGAAGGGTAGATACCCTTCAGATAAATTGCAAAGGTCCTTTCTGGCAACTTTGAAATGAACTCTTTTAAAAGAGCCCTTCAGACTTATTATAATGGTCCACTTACCCTTAATTTTTCTTGTAAAGGACCCTTCTAAAATAAAAAGACCTTTATACTTTGGAAAATGATCTATTTCCTTCAGACAAAAAGTTTGAAGTAATTAAATCTTTAGAAAAGTTGACTTGCCCTTCAGAAAACATGAAATGGTCCACTTTTCTGAGTGTAATAGACCCTCCCAAAACTTTGAAATGATCTTTTCTTTTTTGAGAATAACCTTTCTTCTTGTAAATCTTGAAGTCCTCTTTAGAATTTTCTCCATTCAATTGCTTTAATCAACATTTGTTCTTTCCTGCAAAGAACAAGACAAGTGAAAGAAAACCTCCTAAATCATATAGACAACCTGAAGGCCTATTAACAATGGATTTTCAAGGACTTCTCAGGACTAATTATAGATCTCTATTACAAAAATTCGAATGGTAAGGGTCTAAATTTGACCTATGGGGTCAAAATTGTCAACAATACCCATTCTCACTATTTTAGTAACCTATTTATTAAATTCTACATGTTGTATTGGACTCATCCTATAAGCTACTTGATTGGGTAGAGTTGATCCTAGAATGAAAAAAATATGGTGTTAAATTATATATATATATATATATATATATATATTGTTAATCAATCTAGTAAATCATTAGCTATAACATATAAATATTATTTCAAAACTAATATTTTTTCTATTGGTATTTGCACCACTTTTGTGTCTTCTTTATTCACTACTAATATACAACATCAACTTGTCATCTTCATGTATTTGATACATTTTTTTACAGTCAACATGATTTAATCCTAACCTTTTTTTAAGAGGTAATAAAACTACCTTCATTCCACCTTTCTAGAAACTATATATGTTCTTTGCTTGATCACAAATTTCTTTTCTATCAAACTGTCATGGCCTTCCTATTAACACATGACATGCATCCATTATTATAACATCACACCATATTTCATCCTTGTAATTTTTAACTATATAAAACTTGATTAATCACCCTTTATCTACTATAACTTCATTCAATTTATTAAACCATGAAATCTGATAAGGATTAGGATGATTTTCACAATGTAAACCTAGTTTCTCAATCATGTCATTTAGAAACCATATTTTTGCAACTACCACCATCTATAATTACTCTACATATATTACCTCCTAAATTACAAATTTTTGAAATATATTTATTCATAACCATGCATCACCAACTTATATATTATGTACATGTTATTTATTTTTTAAAATCATTGTCTTCTCATCATGAAATTTTCTCCAATATCTACTGCTATAAGTTTAGTATTTTTATTTTCTATCTTAGCCTCAACTAAATTTAATCTTGGGAAATATTCTTGCCTCCTTTATTTATCTTGGTATTTAAAACACTCAAACACTCTTTGCACTTATTATCCACATCTGTAACAAACATATGATCTACATTTTTTTTAAACCATCCTCTACCACCACCATAGCTATGTCCTCCCTAAAATCTTCTTCTTCTTTGTTGGTATTGAAACCCTTTTCTATTATCTACTTGTATTTATGCACCACATGATGATTATCCTCTACTGGTATTCAAACACTTATATTTATTTTAAATCCATCCCATCCACTTATTGTAGGGGATTATCTTCTTCTTAACCCAATATACATTATTCTAAAACTCTATCTATTTTGTTTTTATTCTACGTTCAAAGTTAATTGATAAGCCTCCTCCATGAAAATTATTTTGTGCATGATTAATTCATTTTGAATATTGAACTTTAGATCATTTACATACCTTGTAAGGAAATTACTTAGATTATTCATAACAATATAATTATATATGTCATAACTAAGAGTAAAATAAGTAGATCTGCAACAATAATTGGCAAAAGAGTAGAATACTTGAATATTATGACTGAGCCACTTCAAAGGGGAAACCTCCATAATAATGAAATAATAACATAATTCACAATCTAATGATAAAATACTAACCACTAGCTTATATACACTACTTAGCCATGGTTATTCATAGGTTGACCTTACTAAGAACATCAATAAATGCAACAAGCTAATATGAAGGTGTGTAAGACATAATTCGGCCATATAATATCCCTAGATGCACTATAGGTTAAGGGTGTATCATGCCACTCCCATTGAAAACAATGTTTTCATAAATATTAAATCAAACAAGGATGTTGTTGTAGGAATGATTCATCCTCGTGTGTTGCATCCTCAAAATGCAAGTTCTTCCATTTAATCAAATACTACTTAATACCTTTGGTCTATAGATGCTTAATGCACATGTGAAGGATCTTCTTAGGCTCTATAATGACTTGGACTTATTCATCCAATTTAGGTAACTTATTTTGAGTGTAAACTCTTTTTTTGATTAATTTATTCAAGAAATATACATGGAATACCAAAGTATGTGAGTGGCTAGGGGTAATTCTAGTCTATAAGCCATACTACCAATTTTATGTAAGATCTTGTAAGGGTCACAATACTTAGGTGATATATTTTTATCCTTTTTATGTTAATTTAGATACATCTATTTAAATGTATATAAATTCACAAATACCTAATCACCTATTTCAAAATGCTGCTCACTGTGGTGTTGATCTACTTGCTACTTCATTTGGTTTTGTTCTATTTCCAAATTCTCTTACAAACTGACCAGTACCTCCTTTTGATGGTGAATGTGTTCCTTAACATCTTGAACCTTACGATGCACTAAAAAAACTAAAGGTATAGATGGGGGTTGGTACCTATGCAATGCTATAAAGGGATACATCTTGGAAAAAGTGTGAAAATAAGTGCTATACCACCATTCAAAAAGTGTCAGCCAATGAACCCATTTATCGTGTTTCTCAGAAACAAAACAAAAAAGATACCCTTCAAGATATTTATTGACTACCTATATTTATCTATCAGATTGAGGATGATATGATGAGTTATGAGCCAAATGGATAACCAAACATGCAACTAATTCAATCCACACATTACTATTAAATATGGGACCTTGATCACTTACAATGATCTTTGAAGTGCCATGCAATTTTTGAATTGTATTGAGAAAAGTAGAAGCTACTGTAATGAAAACTAATGGTTATGGTAAGGATAAAAATTGGGAATACTTGGTGACAATCCACAACTACCATGATAAAAATTTTACCCTCAAACCATGGTAACAACATAATTAAATCCATGGAAAAATCTTCTCAATGCTATCTATGGATGTATAAAGGTTGCAAAAAACTTGGGGTACTAAAGGTTTTCCATTTATTTTGTTGGCATACCATGCATTCAGCCACATATTTCTTAAAATCTCCCTTGAGTCATTTCAAAAATATTTTTTCTTGATTTTATGATATGATTTCAAAAATCCCAAATGACCACCAAGTGGAGAGACATGAAGTTCCTAAAGAATTTTTTCTTTGAGGAGAAAATGCTTACAAAGGTATAGTCTATCTTTATACAATAATGTGTTCCCCTTCCATGTAATTTTTAATATTTGTTAGAGCCTTATTGAAGATTATGAATAAAATCCTTTGTAGTGATATCATTCTACCATTCTAATGTTTTTTCCTCTAGCCAATCTACATTCCATATGGTCATGGAAAATATGAATGCCTCAACTAATTCATCCTTCCTATAGATGGTATCTACCATCATTTTATCTTTTCCTTTATTATACAGTATTTCAAAATCAAGGCCTAACATTTTAGTCACCCATTTTTTTTATTCTTCAAATGATATTTGTTGTTCTAAATAATATTTGAGGTTATCATGGTTAGTCTTTACCTAAAAGTGATGACCAATTAGATAAGGTCTCCACTACTTCACTTCATGTAGAATAACCATCATTTCTTTCACATATATTGGTTTAAGATTAATTTTCCACTTCCATTGGTGACTTTAAAATTCTAATGGTTTACCTTATTTCATGAGTACATCCCCCATGCCATATCCTAATGCATCATAATTCACAATAATGTTTTTTGACAAATTAGGAGTAGCCAAAACTAGTATTGAGCACATAACTATTTTCAACTATTGAATTTCCTTGGTAGAAAAATTAATCCACTGGAAGGATTCTTTATTAAATAAAGAGGTTAGTGGGCCTGCAATGCTACCATAATTTTTGACAAATTTTTGATAATAACTAGTTATCCCAAAAAATATGCAGAGGTTCTTGAGGGTCTTAGGAACCTGCCACTCCATCATCACTTGGATTTTCATAGGATTAACATTTACTCCTTCATGTGAAACAATATAACCTAATTAATACACCTTTTAGAAACCAAAAACACATTTGGAAGGTTTAACATAAAGTTTATGTTGTTCCAAAATTGAAATCACCTGTTTCACATGCTTCAAATAGTCTTCCCAATTTTTGATGTAGATGAGAATATCATAAAAAAATAATAATAAAAACTTTCTTAAAAATGGCATAAAAATAGTATTCATCAAAATCTGAAATGTAGATGGTGTATTTGTGAGGCCAAAAGGCATGACCATAAATTCATAATGGTCTTCATGAGTTTTTAAAGTTGTTTTAAGTATATCATTATTACAAGTGTGAATATGATAATATCCAAAGTGAAGATATAACTTGATAAAATAAATAAAACCATGCAATTCATCTAGTGAATCATGAATTACTAGAATAGGAAACTTATCTTTGATGGTGTATTTGTTGAGTTATTTATATTCTGAGCACATCCTCCAACTATAATGCTTCTTTTACACCATGTCCACTAGGGAGGAATATTCTATTTTATTTTGTTAGATCATTCCCACCTCCAACTTCTCTTGTACCATATTTTTAATTTCACTCTTTTGGATATAGGGACACCTTTAAGGTTTGATAATAGGTGGTATACATTCTAGAATGAGTCTAATGGAATGATCATGTGTATGACTTGGAAGAAGTCCTTTTGGAATGCCACCAAAAATAACATAATGGTTATCCAACATATTTTGAAAATCAAGATGTGTAGAATCCTTGATTTTTTGAACCTCCATGGAAAATAAGTTAGCCATAAAATCTTATGCACTTTTCCTAAGAATCTTAGTCATCTAGTGGAAATGAAACAGTTGTGGAGATTTATCCCATAATCCATGTAGTTTAAATGTACTTCCTTATAAATGGAACCTCATAAATAATTCTTATAAATTCATCTCAATAATGCCCAAAATAATGTCAGCTCCTACCATAGGAATAAAAAATATAGGGGAATCTAATAAATAGTCTCCCTTAGCAAGATTAATACTATGTAATTTTATAGAATAGTTAACTATACCACTATCTATATTCATAACCTAAAAGTCAAGATCTGGGTAAATTAAATAATTCAAATGAGTAGCCAACTTACTATCGATAAAAGTTATGTGTACTCCCAATGTCAATTAACATAGTAACCTTATGTAAACCCACCACTTTAAGCACTTGAGGAGTACTAATGCCTAAAAGTGAATGATAAGAAATAGTAGGTTGACAAACTTTAGATTCATCCTTATGTTCTTATAACCCTTCTCTATTAGAGGTACAAACCACTAAGAGGAGGGGGTGAAGCAATGGTGGCAAACAATCTAATTCAATTTCCAAATCCTTCAATCACTTAAGCATTCAAGATTTTTATAACAATGAATAATAGATAATTCTAGATCACATAAAAAATATAAAATTTATGTGGGAAACCCTCTTGGGTAATAAAACCCAATCTCAAGCTTGGAAACACATGGACTACTTATCCTATAAGATAATCACAAATATGAGACTGGTTAAGTCATTTTGACCAAAATTTAGTGAAACACCTATTCACAAGCATCACCTACCCCTAAGATGATCAAGTCCTTATGACCACCTGATCATCAAGTACTTCTAAATAGCATTAGTGACAATCCTGTTCCAAAAGGATAACCTACCCGTAAGATAATCAAGTCCCTTTGACCACCTTCAATCTTCAAACTTATAAGAACATTATCTTTGACATCAAAAATATAACCTATAGGTTATATACATAGTCATTAACCTGATCTACTCTTCAACCCATCCACTAGGCACACACCCTTCCTTCACTCCACACGTTTCACACACCTCTTCACTCAAGTCTCTCACTTCTATTCCACAAGCCTAGAAACCATCACATTTAGTTTCACCTTTTATAGAGTCTTCATGATTATTATATTCTTGGTAGGATTTTTAACTTACCTTAACCATTATGACATCTTATATAACTCAATACTATCCTCATAGGTTCTCCATATAAACTATGGATCACACTTAAGTAGCTATGCTATTCAATTTGGCCTTAATAGCCCTTATAGGTCTCATAGAGACCTATTCCTCCATTTATCACTCAATTGACAAAATTAGAAACATACGACCACTTAAAAATGTATAGGTCCACTCCACATGATACCTTCAACATCCTCAAATGATCACAATCAACACAACACTCCTCTAATAAAGTCAATTTTCCTCAAACAACATTCTATATAGAATAACACCATGAAAGAACATGCAATCAACTTCTAAGCATTTGATCACATTAAATATGATTTATCAATCCTTCATAATCTATATATATTGTCCTCATGGAGTATATAACATTCTATGATAGTTAACTCATCTTAAAACATTGAAATACCATCAATAAAAAATCAATTAACCTTCTTAGGTTGCTTTCAGAGCATGAATGAACACACAATCAATTTTGGATCTCAATATCTTTGATTGTACAAATATTTAGACCTTAAAATTAATATATCTAGATGTATCTTGAATTCCTCTATAATTTTTATTTTTTACTACAACATAAAATTATGCATATATCAAAATCTATGGTTCAAAAAGTATGTATTGATCCTTCCTTTGTTAAATTCAAATATTCAATTCAAATGATCACAATTAAAAATTTACCACTTTGTCCTCATCTCATGTCCTTAATATTTTGATCAAATATGCACCATTGATCTCTTTTGATTTTGAACAATGATAAACATCTATCAATTTGACCTCATCTCATGCTCCCTAAAACCTTTGACAAAATACACACCATCGATCTTCTTCAGTATTTACCTTTACTCACTATTAAACATCAAGCACATATCATCATGTCTTTGATTCTTGAAAATTTAGAATAAACATGATCCATCAATCTATGCTGAGTAGCTTGGTCTTTATTTTAGCACTCACCATTAGATCTTGATCAAAACTCCTAAGATTATGACACTTGACACCCTCATGTGCCTTATGAACACTTTATTGATAATCTATGTACTTGTACCACTTAGAAGTTTTATATGCATTATTAAATCTTTACCTTATCCTGCATCATTGATCTTTTATCAAACTATTGAGCTTATGACACCTGTCACCTGCATGTGCAACCTTTGACATGTTGACTTCATATGCACCATTGATCTCAATATGTATGATTCAGTGCTTACCATTGGATATTATATACCAATGACCTCATTTTTTGATGTTGCTAAAATTGATGGTCTTTGACCCATGATAGTCTACTAGAGCAACTTTGAATCTTTATAACTTAAGCTAGAAAACACTTCAAGATTCCAAAGTTTCAAGGTAGCTTCTTGGAACTATAGAAAACATGTCCATGTAATCTTTGAAAATTATAGAATTTTTTCACACATAAATTAAATTCACAAACTTGTTGGTTCATCCATATCTACATGATGTGTAGTGATGGTTTGGGTAAGAATAAAAACTATTACAATCTGCCTGTAAGGCCAACTTTGAACCTTAATAAATTTTGTTTCAATTTATCACATGATTTGAAATTTAAACCATATTAACTTATGACTAACATGATCATACCCATATTACCAAATCCCCTTGACTCATCCATACGTGGTAATGGTGATGTTAGAAAACTACCTACTCAAATTTTTTCACCATGAAACTAACTATTCTAAGATGTACATAATGAAAAACTAGATGAATACCATGCACTTGAAACATATCTCAAATCATCCTTAACCTTTGATAGGATACATAACACATGATCATTACTTCAGACCCATCCCTAATCATGCCAAAACTAAAGATCAACCAAGCCTACTTTAAGGATACTAGGAAAAGCACATTGCTCACTTTGTCATTGACACTTAGACTATCAAGAAACTTCATTCACTCACCTGTAAAACTCCATGAAATCATTGAAAATTCTCCAATAATCTCCCCCTTGGTCATTTATGTCAACACCCATCATACAACTCACTTTCCTTGTCTCTCTTCAAGTGATCTCATAATAGGAACCTTCTACCCCTTTAACATAATGATAAATAAGGTACATACTAATCTTGAGGACATAAAAAGACCATAAAAATGAGAATTTCATATTATAAATATGATACAAACCTTATTTTACCTTTATCCTACCTCTTATTTGCCTTGACAACTTCCTCTTGCTACATACCAACACTCTCTTCAACCAAACACTACAAAAAATGAAGAAAGAATACACAAAAAGTAATGAAATATGATATAAATCACTAAGAAAAATTTGAGAGGGACTCCCCCTAAGATATTTGAGCCATTAAACCTCTTGAGCATCTTCAGATCTCCACACACCATGAAGACCCACCATACACGCTTACTATACTTCTTTCTCAAGTCACCTCAAGGACCACCAATAGAACTTCATGCCATTTATAAAACAGGAAACATGATATAAATCCACCTGAGAACTCACCTTGAAATACTCATGCCTTTTTCTTTTGGATAAACTGAGCAAAAAATTCAAATCTTCATACTAAGCCTGTTTACACTCCTTGTAGCCCTACTTGGAAATTAAAAATCCCACAAATTTTACTAGACATAATTTCAAGACCTAAAACATCATATATGGAGCAATCTCATATGTCTCCTTAGCCACAAAAATTTTCATCACTTAGATCCTCCTATGCAACATAATTCCTTCACAAATCTACTAGTTAGTTAAGCCTCCCTCTTGATAAAAACTTGAATAATTTGAAAAATAAAAACCTTAAAATATCTATGAAGTTTGATTTGACAGCCCATTTGGCCCATTAAACATATTAAGAAACCTCAGACCTTAATTCATAAGGAAAACTAATTTTATAGCATAACCCAAAACTCTAGAATCTCAAAATAAACAAGGTCAACAAACTTCCTTGTTCTCAACACCTACCTCTAAATCTTCTTACACACCTAGAGATAACCATCACATACTTCTAGACCAAAATTTGAGCATTAAAACCTTTGGGAACCTTGCCTTTTTATACCATGGCTCTGATCTACAATTAGAAAGATAAAACCGAGAGTACACAAAATATCCAAAAAGCACAAATAGGATCATCAAGACATAAAACCACCTAGAACACATCACAAAGAAGTGCATAGATATTTCTAAGCACCAAAATATTATTTATATTCCATCAATCTCATTTTTCCACCATTTTGATCCTATAGACATTGCATACATAGCAAAAAGATATTATGACATCACTCTGACCTCATCAAAGAACTTATCCTATTTTGACACACCAACTCCAACTAGAAACACTCATTTATTATCTTCTAGGTCCTTTTGAAAAAGACCACAACAACACATACTTATCCACTAAAAAGAGTCTCTTAAGAAGCATATACAAAGACCTCCTATACACCATAATTCTTTTAAAATATAGTGAAACTAGGAGTGGCCCACATCTCCTTAGTAACCATTGGAATCCTTTTATAGATATAATAATTCTTACTCTTGTTCTCCTTAGTCTGAAATTTGACAACTTGTTCCTTTTCTACATCACTCACTTTATCTTCTATTATAGGATTTATAACATTTTGAGCAACTACACAATCTTGACATACCTTGATCACTGAAGTATCTTCTTTGTAATGAATAACATTGACTTCAAACCTTGACAAAATAGGATTTAAGCTTGAAACTTATTCACACATAGTAGTTTTATCATTAGCATCCAAACAATCCTCAAAACTAGCCTCAACCAAAACCTTGGTATTTTCCTTGATCTTGGTCTCTTCATTAACAACATGAGTAGACAATGATATCTATTGGCACTTTCCAAATTATGTAGCATTATCCACCATAAAAAATAGATTACTTGGACCTGTAGACTCATCATGACTTACAAATACCACCTTTGGTTTTCATGAGTTAACTTGCCTTTTTTATTGTACTCTAGGAGTCTGATTAAACCTATTTTATCTTGTAATATTTTTCTTGTAGAATCTAGAAATGTGATCTCTTTATTGACAAATGAAGCACACTATACATTTTGTAAGAAGCTTATCCTACCTTTCCTGATTATAATAAAATATTTCAATATGTCCATTATTTTAACAATTGAAACAAATTACTCCTTTTGAAGAAGACTTAGCTTTTGACTAATGACCCCCATCATAGTTCCATGCAAAATCATTTCTAATAGGTCTATTGCATTCTCTAGCTCTATGCCCAAATTGATTACATGTGTAATAATAAACATTTAAACTTTCATACCTTATGGCATTTGGTTGTCTGATCTAATTTATCTTCACTCTGCCAACATCTCTATTTTTGACTGATTATTGACCTTCAAGGTCTAGTTTACATTATTATTCATCTTATTTTTAGATATATTATCTAATTATTCTTTGTATCTAAGACTAGTTATATGACTTACATGCTTTTGACCACTTAGAATATTGTCTAGATCACTTGAGCTCTTTTAAATTCTCATAAATGGCTGCATATTATTGTATGTGCTCTTTAACTCATATTTTAGTGACACATTTTCAATTACATACCTTAAACATTCATCTTCATTATTTTTTAGGCTTGTAGATAGGATTTCCAATTGACAATTAATATGCTTGACTATATCTTCATTCTCTTTGGTGTCTTCATTGATTCTTGCCTCAAACACACTAAATTAATCTTCATAATACTTGATTTGAGACTTCATATTATTGTTAATCTTGTTCTCAATCTTCAATTCTTCAAGAGCATTCATCAATTCATTCTCACAGTCCACCTCATATTTATCATCATTTGAATCACTTGAAGCAGACTCCGTTTGATATGAGCAACTTCCTTTCTCAGCCATGAAGAGGTCTCTATCTTTAATAGGACCATCATCTTCATGTCATAATATGATTCACTATTTTAACTCTCATATAATGAGCTACAATCTTCTTTGGTGTAGAGACTCTTTTTGTACTTGAAGTACTTCTTATTTTTGTCAAACCTTCTAAATTCTTTCTTCCTCTTATCAGACTTGTATGTCTTCTTGTCTTCATTTTGGCCATGACCATGCTCTTCATCATCATTTTTCTTATGATTATGAGGTATTTTATTATCAAAATGTCCTACCTCTCCATAATTGAAATATTTGAAGGGTAGTTTACCCTTATACTTTCCTGACCCCATTTTTAATTTCTTTGTAAACAATGTAATTAGTTCATCTTCATCAATATCAGATATGGCATCCTCCTTGAGTTTTTTACCTTATAAATTCTTTATATTCATTTATATCTTGAATGATGCTTCCATATTTGATGTTTTAACATCATCAACTCTCATCTCATAGGTAGTAATAATTCCATGCAATTCATCTATCTTCAACTTAGTAAGATCATGATTTTCTTCTACAATAGATACTTTAGAATAAAATTAGAGAGAGAGAGAGAGAATTTAATACCTTTTGAACTATATTAGATTCTTTAATATTATCTATAAAATCTCTGATAATGTTCACAATCTCATTAACTCTCTGTATAAAGGATGTCACAGAATGATGCAAAGCATTATTATTCATAAATACATATATTTATCTGATACCTAAAATTTTTGAACTTCCACATATATTCAATTTCTAACACCTGTATACACAAATATTTTCCCTCAACTTACTCAATCTTCATTTACTTTTACTATGGAGACTTTACTTAGGTTTCTTTATGTATAAATCTTGTGGCATGGTATGCTTATAATAAACAAATATGCAACTTTGAACATATAATAAATAACCTATAGTTTTAGAATCATTCCTCTATTACTTAAACTCTTCATGATATTTTTCATTACCACCCATTCTTTTTAATCTTTCACTCTTAACCATGATAGCCATAGTTTCACATAGAATACGTAGAACTTCACCTTTTTAATCTATTTCATTTTTGTTATTCACTGACCTTATATGCATATGCTTATAGGTATACATCAAATTGATTATTAAATACATGAAATTTATTCAAAATAATGCAATTATTTCAATATTACCCAAATGGGTTATAAGGACTCTTACCAACATTGAATACATATATGTTCTTACAATACAACTTTCATTCTATTTTAAATGATAATCACTCGTTAACAAATTGGTGCCATTTCAAATACCTAACAATCTCCTTTCACTTAGAATAATATTTTTTGACATGCCATTATATACCACCAATTTTAAATCTTTTTTAAAAATTGTAGTTAACATAACATTCATTTATTATAAATAACCTTAACACAAAATACAAGTAGAATTGTAAAATCTGAAAGGCAATAACACATTATCTTTCTCTTTGTAATCATCTTGCATGTAACTATAATGACATATTTTGGAATTATTACATGTTTAATATTTAATTTTACTCCTTGGTATGCTATTTTTATCTTAAAAAATACTTAAAATTAAATCATTTAGTGCAAACTAAATTTCAATCAATATATAGTCATTGTAACGACATTGAAAACTCATCCTAAATGTGCCATCCAATGCAAATATTTGAAAATTACTTCCTTGTAAGGATTATTTCAGAATTTATTTGAAGATAATCTTGAGATTCCACTTGGTTCTCCAATTGTCCTTCTTTCATAGAAATATACATGCAGCCCACACTTCCTTATGCAAGCAAACATAACTGTATTGATCTACTTTAGATCTCCTTAACAATAAATACAATGTATAAGGGATTTGTAATAATATTTAGTTGAAAATTCCAATAGTCTAAAGATTCAAAAAAACTAAAAAACTTCTTTTTAACCCTTATCCTCTATTAATCTTCAAACACAGAGCATAGTTAATACAGGGCTAACAAGTTCCATATTAAGAGTCTTAACCATATGTACAAAATTTCCTCAATCAAATGAAAATTAATTCTCACATAGAATGATAAAAAATCACCACTACTTAAGGATCAAAATATAGGTCTTTTGAAAAATATATCTTTATAAAATTTATTGTAACATAGACACTTAAATTATCCATACATAGAACCTAGGTGCACAACCTTTTTGTTTTCAAAAGCAATAAAACTTCTTTCATTACCTAGGGTTTAGCATCATATTCTCCTAGAATTCTACCCCTTATAAATCTCATGAAGACAATAACTCTTACCTTCTACTGATATTTAAACCAACACTATTATTTATTCAAGAAGAGACTTACTAAACTCTATAACTAATTCCTAACTACCTCTCTTAAACGTTGAGAAAAATACAAAATTATCTAACTCCTAACATAACCACCTAGTGTGACTCATCAGTGGATTCATTCATGAATTCAAAAATTAATAACAAATTACACAATAAAACCATGCTATAAAGACCTCATATTACATGAATTTTTGCATTTTACCACCACCTAAGACTCAAAACATGAAAAATATTTATATTGGGTAGTGATGCTCTTGCATCATACTATCAAGGAGAGAGAAAAAAACATTCCCATGAAAGTTGTAAATGATATTTAAATCATGTTATTTGAAAAATAATCCTTCCAATTTCATGTCCACCTATATCCCATGGCATATGTGAAACATATAGGCCCTTGTGATGCTTACTCATGATAGATCCTCTTTGATTCACTCCTCATTGCTTTACTCCTTTCTTGCTCTTCCTCTTGCTTTGCTTCTTCAATATTTTCATAGACAGCTATTGTTCATATCTTTGCTTCTAATAACATGCACATGAAATAAAATGTCAATCAAAATCACTTCCTACTTGCTCTCTTGGATTTCATCTTGCTCCCTGTCAGCTGCTTGCTCTTGGCCTACCAACTCTCCTTCTTCATCTTGTCTTAAGATTGATTGTAATGTAAACTCAACTACCATGATATTTTCTTGGTCTCTTATGAGACTAAAATACTTTGATTGATTCATGATATTATTCTATATTCCTTATTCTTCTATTGTATACTCTTTCTCATCACCTTCATCTTCCATTTATGTGAAACAAGACACCTCAATCTATTGCCATGCAAAACTCTTCAAGCACTTTAGCTTGTGCTTTGTCTTCCTTCTCTATTGTTGGCACTTCATATGTGTCCTATAATACATTTGGTACTATTTTACCTTATTTTCCTTTATCTAAAACATTCATTAATTCTAAATTACTCTAATACAAATCATCCTCTTCTACATTCATATCAACATATTCATCATAAATGACATTGAAATGAAAACCTTGTATTTTTAAACTCTCCTCCATCATTTCATGAAATTATTTACCTATGTATAAAAATTAAAATAAATAATTAGTTATAATCACTTAAGGCTGATTTGCCTCCTTGTTTCTCTCTCTAGGATACCTTGTTTTCATCCTCATCTTTTGTCTTCTCCTTATTTCCATCAACTATTTGATTTTCCATTTGATTGGCTTCTTCCTTATGACCCATCCAAGATGTGGGTTCACATTCTCTCTCAGCTGCTCCATCTTGGTTAGCAAGTCATCCATTTGATTCCTCATGTCACTTATCTCATTTTCTATCTCAATCCTCTTCTTGGTGTCTTCATGCACCTTCTATTTATGGTGGCTCTTATCCATATTGCCCTTTTTACTTTTCTCTCTTTATATCCTCATCTCAATCAAGATGTCTATCAATTATTTGGCCTCCTCTAGACCTATTATCCTTTCTAACAAGTCTTCATTTCCTTTCCACATCATGAAGTCACTTGGGTCTTCTTCTCTTATCCTACCTATAGGACTCTCTCAAGGTCAACTATGAGCTTCTTGCTTGAGCATTATAATATATATTCTCTTCAAGTCTTCTTGGCTAAGGGTTATGACAACTAACTTTCCTCTTCACTTTATAATTCTATCTCTTATTTCATACATGTAGCCTCTTCATTCCTTCCTACATCCTTCATTAGCTTCTTCACAATAAAATTTTATCAAAACAACATTCAACATATACTCAACAAAATCTTCTTGCATATTAAATCAACAATATTAAAACTTCAAAATACACCTAGCTAAAAAAATCTTCTAACTTTGATACTAAAATGATGCAAATCATTATTCATCATAAATGTGTATATTTGTCTGATACTTAAAACCATTGAAATTTTACATATATTTAATTTCTAACACCTGCATACAAAAATATTTGCCTTCAATTTACGCAATCTTCACTTACATTTTATTATAGAGACTTTACTCAGGTTTCTTTATGTACATAGACTGTATCATGGTCTAATTGTAATAAAAAATACAAAGCTTTGAACATATAATAAATCATGTATAGTTTTAGAATCATTCCTATATTACTTAAACTCTTCAGGGTATTTTGCATTATCATCCATGATTTCAAATATTTCACTCTTGACCAAGGTATCAATAGTTTCACATAGAATACGTAGAAATTCACCTTTTTATTCTATTTCATTTTTCTTATTCACTTCCCTTATATGAATACACTTACAGGTCTACATTAGACTGATTATTAAATACATGAAATTTAGTCAAAAGACTATAATGATTCCAAGATTGCCTGAATGGGTTACAAGGACTTTTTCCTAAAATAAATACATATATGTTCTTACAACACAACTTTTGTTGTATTTCAAATGATAATCACCTATTAAAAAATTGGTTCTATTTAAAATCTTTAATAATCTCCTTGTACTTCAAACAATATTCTTTGACATGCTATTGTCTACCACCAGTTTTAATTTTTTTTTTAAAGATTATAGTTAACATAATGTTCATTTATTATAAATAACCTTAGCATAATGTGTTATCTTTCTATTTATAATCATCTTCCATGTAATTATAATGACATATTATGGAACTAGTGCAGGTTGTTCAATCTTTAGTTTTACTCCTTAGTATTCTATCTTTATGCCACATAATATTTTAAATCAAACCATTCAATGCAAACTAAATTTCAATCACTATAAAGACCTTGAAAACTCATGCTAAACATGTCATCCAATGTAAATATTTACAAATTACTTCCTTGTAAGGATTAATTAGAAATGTGTATGCATATCATCTTGAGATTCCACTTGGTTCACCAACTATCCTTCTAGTATAGAAATATATGTGGAGTTTTTACTTCCTTATGTAAGCAAATAGAACTGTATTGATCTACTCTATATCTCCTTAATAATAAAAACAATATATATGGTATTTGTAAGAATATTTAGTTCATGATTCCAATAGTCTATAGGTTTGAAATAACCAAAAAAAATCTCTTGAAACCTTATCCTCTTTTAACCTTCAAATACATAGCATAGACAACATAGGGCTAACAAGTTCCATATTAAGAGTCTTAACCATATGTACAAAATTTACTTAATCGAATGAAAATTGATTCACACATAGAATGAAAATAACTTACCACTACTCAAGGATCAAAATACATTTCTTTATAAAATATCTATTTATCAACTTTATTGTAACATAGATACTTATATTATCCATACATAGAAACTAGGTGCAAAACCTTTTTGTTTTCAAAAGCAAGAATTTTTTTTCATTACTCAGGGTTCAACCTCATATTCTCTTGGAATTCTACCTCGTATAACTCTCTTAGAGAGAATAAATATTACCTTCTCCTGATCCTTAAACCAACACTATTATTTATTTAGGATGATACTTCCTAATTTCCATAACTAATTACTAACTACCTCTCTTATACGTTGAGGAAAATACAAAACTATTTAACTCCTAACATAACTACCTAGTGTGACTCATCATGTGAGTCATTCATAAATTTAGGAATTAATAAAAATTTAAATAATAAAACCATGTATATAAGGACCTCCTATTACATGTATTTTTGCATTTGACCACCACTTACGACTCAAAACATGAAAAATATTTACATTGGGTAGTGATGCCCCTGGATCACAAAGTCTTATTCCTTCATCTTAAGACTCTCAAATTATCTTCGGTGAGTCTAAAACTTTTCCAACTTAACCTTTGAATATAATTCATAAATAATATTCAATTTATCCCACATTTCCTTGAAATATATCAATGGATTACCCTATTGTATTCAGTCTTTGAAAGACCACAAGTGATAGCATTCATTGCCTTAGAATTGTTCTAAAATAATTTCTTATCTGAAAGATTGGAGGAAGGAATAGTAAGTGCAAAATAACCATCCACAATATATTTATAAGTGTCAAACCCTAGGTACATGATTTAGTTCATCATCATCACACTCTAAAAGTATAATTGGATCCTTTGAACATCACTTCTTTCTTAGTGGAAAAATCTCCTTGCATTTGATGGCTACCCATATTGTACCTTCGATGTCCTTTAGGATGTCAAGATTTTACCAAAAGACCTACTCTAATACCAATTTTTATAGCTAAAAACCACTGAGGGGGGGGGGGGGGTGAATCAGTTCTAGAAAATAATCTAATTCTATTTACAAATCCTTCAATCACTTAAACATTCAATACAACCATTAATGAAGTATTGAAGATGTTTATAGTAATGACCAACATATAATGCAAGATCACATACACAATACAAGATATATTATTATCCATTAGAATTTTACCCTTTAAGGATATTCATAAGCTCTACTCATCCAAGTGGTATAATGGAAACACCTCTAAGCTTGTGGGTAGCCTAAGGATGAGGTGAATCTCTAGATAGGGTTAGCTCCCTTGATATACCATTTTAGATTGCAACTACACCTAAAATTGGGATTGAAAAGAGAGATATACCTAAAATCAAAATATTATAAGGGGGGAGATACACCAAATATATTGATGAATTCTACCTAATTGTATTTTATACTTGAAACCAACAGACAAAATGAACATACACTTCTCCAATCTACATCTTCTCATATCAATGTTATATTATGAGGTTATGGCTGAATGTGAAAATCTAGGAGGACTAAAAAAGAGTCCTTGAATATAACTAGTGAATAGAATAACTCAATCAATACTTTGAATTTACTATAACACTTCACATTTCATGTAAGAAGAAGCTTCTAACTACTAATAGGATGAAAGAATGAAATAACATGCTAAGGAATTCATAGTCTTCACTTATGCAAAATCAAACATTCCAAATAAGCAAACTAACAACAATAATGGAAGAGGTAAAATAAATATTATTACTGATAAAAATATATGAAAATAATCAAGGCTTCACCATACTTAGGTGAAGCAGGAATTACAATGGCCAAAATAGCTAGTTCTTATAGAACTTGAGAGAGAGAGAGAAGAAGAGAGAAGCCCAAGGGTCACAAGGAAAATTTTAAAGTTGATAAAATTATTTAATTGTTTATGAGAAGAGGATATGGGATGAAACATAAAATTTTAGGAATCACAAGTGTCAATTCAAGGAATAAACTTCATGAAACGTGGCATAAAACTCCTTGTCTTGGCTAAGAAAAATTGCCTTCATAATTAGCCTTTCTTGAATGCCTCAAAATAGATAAATAATAGGTCCAATGATTTTAATTAAGAGGAATGGATTTATACATGATTTTACATGCATTTTTTGTAGGCTTGGTCATCCAGAATCATCCCAAAATAAGATATTATCATCTTCTATCAAGAAAACTCCTCTTTCATGTACCCTGCACACTTGACCTCAAAATTGGCATAATTTTATCATTAAAATACATTTAATTGAGTGTATGAAAAGTTTAAATACATTTAATTTCCTTATAAGCATTAGGAACACCTTAAAATCATCCCACTTTATGTTTTCCACCCTTCTCACTAGCTTGTCCACTAGGCCAGTTCTGATTGGCTGAGATGAGATTAATTATTTGAACATATAAGTATATATAAAGTATGAAATTTAAATTAGGTGTTATCTATAGTCCATATATTCCTCAAAAAGTTAGTTTCATGCTCATAATCCTTAAAGAACCTAAAAAGCACAAAAATGGTAAAAAAATACCCTATTTTTTACATGTCGATACAAGTCCATACAACCAAAAATTATGGGAGATAAATTAAGTGATTATTATAAAATTTTAAATCACTTTCATGAGAAAATTTTTCCACTATAATATCTTTCCAATTCCATTTTCACAAACTGATCATTTGCAAGGGTTTTGATAGGTTTTAGCCCTGTTTAAACTCTTAAAGTTCATTCATAAAAAAATGACATTGAAGTTTCCAATAAATTAAAAAAATTAATATTTAAAGACCTTAATAAACATCCTTGAAATCATTCGGCCTCCATGCAAACCCTCCAAAAATATGTGAGAATTTGAACTTGACCTATCGAGTTCCTTCCTCCATTCCAACAACCCTGAGTTGGTTCTTGAGTCAAAAAAGGGTTTATTTATGTTTTTTATACTTTAAAATATATTTAAAATCTATATATTCACCTTAAAAACATGTTTCAATCCATTTTTATTCTCATGTCATTCTGAAATGGTAGATGAGACCCCGTTTGGCCTTGTGTTACACCTTGTTCAATAGGCATGCCTATAAATTTTGATGGTTTGTTCCACTTTTTTGGTTTCATCCTTATTAATAAGTATTTTAATGTTTATTTATACGTTTTATAATTTTTCAATCCTTTTTTTCTATGTTTTACCAATCTCCAACTGAACTAGCCATTGCCATTTCTCAAAGCCTGCTAGTATTGATCCTAGGGAAGTACCCTCTGTCTGAAACAAAAAAGAGGGTACTTACCCTATTCTCCTAGAAAATATAAATATTTTATGAGATAAATAAATTTTTTAGGATCCATACCAATTTTTATCTATTGGTCAGGTGAATAGACCTCTCAACTCATCCAAATTCCAAGACTGAACATGCAAAAAATTGACTATGTATTTGACAGTCAAACACTAACTATATTCTACTTGTTTAGGGAAATTATAGGTGTTATTAATATATTAAACCTATGTTATATACCTTATAAAATCATTTATACTCCTATTATCATTTTTATCTTTCCTTCAATTACCAAGATGATGTCACCATGTTTGAATTTCACTCCATGATTGGGTTTTATCGTGACTGACTATGTTCTACTTCTAGGGAAGATACCTATAGGTAAATATGAATGTTTGAGTTTTAAAACCTTGAAATTAAATTCTCTTAATCCTTTAAAAATGAACCTTGAAATGTCCTTTTATGTTCTTCACACATTGGGGGTTGGGTTGCTCATAAGACTAGTCATAGGTAAATGACTGTGTTGAAACCAATTGGACCCTGCTTGTAGGTGTTTCTTCATGTATTAGAAATTGAAATCCTTGAATAATATTCCTATAATATCTTCAAATAATTATATTACTAAAGTTTTCCATTCCATTATTTAAATGAGGTCCTTTATCAAGGGTATTTAACTCAAACTACATGCTAACCCTATAACTAACTTGTAGGCTTCATCATGGTGAACAAGGGACCTGTAGGTACTAAAGGGACCCAAAAAATAGTATAGAATTACCTTTAAGTAATTTATAAATAATTATATTATCCTTAGACTACCTAAAACTATTTAACCCTAATGGCATAATCATGGACCAACTTGGGAAATAGGGTCACTATTAGCTGTAGGTTCATATTGTAGTGCCAAAAAGGCTTGTAGCTATTCATTATCCTATATTAGACCTCACATAACCATTTGTATCCCTTTATTAATTTAAACATATTATAATTTCCAAGTTAATATCTATTCAGTTCTTAAAACCATATCATGAATGAAGTGGATGTTGGCAATCTACTATAGGTGGACTTTTTGGCAACCTGTACGAACTGAGGTGCATATTAGACCTTGAAGCCTCACTAATCAACCTCTTCTGATGGATTCCATACTCAATGGGATATATTTAATTCCATAAGGTCTTATAAACATTAAATTTTTCCTTGTTTCCTCCTTGAGTGCTAAGGTCACTTTGTGGTTCAAGCCCTATAGAATTTACTATCTGGTTTTAGTGGTTTTAGGGGCATCTTTAGGCTCTCAAAATTTGATCCTCCACTAGCCTTCTGCCTTCCATATTTTGCATAGTATTTTTCATTGATATAGGATATAAAAACTAATTAACTAGATGCTTAAAATCCATTTTCATCTTTATTCCAAGACACCAACAAAACACTTAAGACCTATATTTTGCACTTTTAGTGAAAGTGTCCTTGTATCAGTCTTTTTGTGTTTGAGAGTAATTATTCACTTGTGACTTACCAATTAACATACCATTAATATATGTTAAAGTATTCCCATCATGTTAATACTTAAAAAAAATTCTCAACATGTTCAAAACCCTCCCAATAAGTACCCTCATACTTATGCTAGGGCTACCTATAGGTGAGCATTTAGTGTGTAAGCAGTAATAGTTAGATGTGTAGATAGTATACAGATGCACTTATGGTCAATTGTATAACTTCATAACACTATAAAATGGATGAATTTCAACCTCAATATCTTAAAATCAATCCTAAACCTCTTTCCCATGTGTGTGTGTTCATGAATGGTACTTGTAGATGGTGCTCAATGGCAAACTGGGAGCATATGTTGCACATGACTACTATCATAAACATTTTATACTATTTATAAGGTCTAACCTATTATTATTTATTATAAACACCTCTCAACCTCTTGATACCTCAAATAAAACTCCATAAATACATTAAACATGTTCAACACACGTGATCATCATGATTACAACTAAGGATGAGAAAGCAATTGACTGTGGAAAAAGGCAAGAATAAATTACTTGGTCCCAAACAAGAAGGGTGATAATCAAGAGAACATTAGAATAATTGAAATGAAACCATCACAATCCATTGGAGCTATTAACAAAGCATGAAAAACTAGAAAAAGGTGGAAGCCTATATGTCATCTCAAATAAGAGCAACCTACAAATTTGAGATGTGTTGAGGAAAACATATCCACCATTTATTAAAAAATGGGGGCCCTGGTGAAAAATTGTGCAAATTTGTACCTTAAAATTTAAAATTCACTTGATCAAGTGCCAGTAGCGTGTTTTCACCTTTTTTAATTTTGAAGCTTATCCACACCATGGTTTGACTGACTTATTGGTTCATGGTTCTATTCTAACGCTATCTAAGTTTGTAGCATTTATTTTTTATGTTTAGGTTATAGTTTTGATGAGGCCTTTGTTGAATGAGCTGTGCCTTAATTTCATGAATTTAATCCTAATTTGGTCCTTTATTAGTCTTTGGTCTATAGAAATTCAAGTAAGTTCATTTAAAGTGTTATTTGTCAATTTGAAAAGGTCATTAGTAGGTTTTAGAGACCCTATGAGGTGCCAATAGTGATTGGGGTAAGTACGGAAGTGCATGGTATTTAGCTATTTACTCATTGTGTCCATCTGGACATTCTGATCTGATGGTGGAAAAATCTGAATGTATAGTTTTTTAAGAGGTCATATTTCACACATATATAAGTTTTAAGAAAAATAGTCAAATGGGTTTATTTATACTCATGCATAAATCATATGGACTAATTTTTATCTCCTTTAATAAAGTGTTTCAAAATTTATAGAGATCCAAAGTTGTCCTCCAAAGCATTTTTTACTATGTTTTCTAGGTGCAAAATGAGCGCAGTAGGCATTTTCCAGAGGTCATGTCTCTCATGCATTTCAAATTCAAGATAAATGGCCAAATGGGTTTGGTAAAACTCATGTAAGGAATGTTTTTTCCATTTTTGAGATCATGAAACATAGTACATCAAAATTTACGAGCATAGAAATTTTCCTTCCAATGTACTTTTCATTATTTTTTCCCATAATTCGCCATTTTCAGAGAACTCAAAAAGAATTTAGTAGTCATTTTCAAAAGGCCATATCTTTCATGTAATTCAACTTTAGATGAAATTTTAAAATGAGTTTGTTCACATTTACACAAGGAACATTTTTGTTATGTTTTGGCTCATGTGATATAGTACGTCCAAAGTTATAAGAGTGTAAAGTTGGCACCCAAATAAGTCTTAGACTATTTTTAAGATAAGTACATGGATGTCATGTAAAATCATAAAAAATGGATCTTTAAACATTTTATAATTATATTTGAAAAAATCTTAGGACTAACAAGTTTAGTATGTTGGTTCCTTTTGGTATTAAGCCCATTCTTGCAAATTTGGTGCCTTGATGAATTATTCACTTTAAGATAAAAAAATTACAAAGTTGGCCAAAAACATATGACAGTCACTCAGATGTCAAATTTAAACCCATATAAAAGTAAATATGATCTTAAATTTAATGGTCTTTGGGATGTCAATGATGGTCGTGCAAACATCACATGATGGTCACGTGAATGTCAAATTTAATCCCATGTAAAAATACATATGAGCTTAAATTTGACAGTCTTCAAGATGTGGATGATGGTCACATAGATGTCACATAACAGTTACATGAACATCAAATTTAATCTCATAAAAAATTACATGAGATTAAATTAGACCATCTTTGGGATGTCAAATATTGTCATACAAATGTCAAATGGGAATGCAAATAGAGCCTAGTGGGCATTTTCAAGATGTTGTATCTCACATACGCTACAACTTAAGGAAAATTGGTCAAATGGGTTTTTTAATCCTCATGAAAAGCACATTTTTTCCAAGCTTAAGCTTACACAAAATATTATGTCAAAATATCCAAGCATGAAAAGTTTTCCTCTAATGCACTTTTTGTTATTTTCCCAGACGAACCAATTTTACAGGGTTTAAATTGAGCTTAAAGGGTATTTTCAAGAATTTATATCTCTCAAGAAATGCATTTTTAGGAGAAATTTTCAAATAGGTTTTTTAACCTTTGTGCCATGAACATGTTTGCAATGTTTGAGCTCATGTGACATAATGCATCAAAATTTATGAATGTGCAAAGTTGGCCTTCAAAGCGTTTTGGCTGTTTTTTTTGGACATAAAGACCCTAGTAGGCATTTTCATAAAGCCATATCTCTCACGTGTTTGATCTATAGGAGAAATATTCAAATAATATTTTTAACATTTATGCTTGGATCATATACACCAAATTTTAGCTCATCTGCTTCAATAAATCAAAAGATACAAATACCTAAAGTTGGCCTCCTACCAAAATTTCAGTATTTTTCTGTACTCAGTGACTTGTCAAATGGAGCCATTGGTTTTTAAATGGAGGGTCCCAGTAGTTTGACGGAAAGGCTATGAAGCCTGTAAAATTCTCATTAATTCAAATATCTAAATGAAAACCATGTTTTTAATTGGGATTTAATATATGTATTCTAGAAACTTTGTAAAAAGGACAACTATCTTTATTTTTGCACATTTGTTGTCAACATGGCTAACAGGTAGACTGCCTTGTACTTCTATAAAAGGTAGTATTTTCATTTCAGAAGGGGGGTGGGATTTTTATAGCCAAAATTACTTTTTAAACTTGGAGTAAATAATCCAAGCAATTAATTTTGTAAAGATTGTCTAGTATTTGTTTGTGTGTTTGTTGTCATGACTTCTCCCTCATTTGCTTTTTCTGATTTATAGATTTGAATGGTTCTTATGGATTATTGGTGTGCAACTTTTAACTATAGATCTATTAACCATTTTCAATGATAGGTTGACTTAAAGTCTTTAGTTTCATTTCATTTTCTTTGCCCTTCTTGCATCTGGACCAATGTTATTTGCTTGCAGGGGTATAATCTTTAAAGTAAAACTAATTCTTATTTGCATTATTTATACTTTCCTTAGAATTTTGCCTAATGTGTGATGTGATTTAGGCTAATATATTTCACTTTACATGTTGGTTTAAAGTGTATGCTTGGATGAAATCTAAACTTTGTCATGATGTTTAGAATGAAGATCAACAATATTTCTTTCTACCTTACCCTTCTTTTCTCTCCTTTTTTAAAAATTGGATCACCTTAGTTCAGCTTGTCATTGTAAATATCCATTCTAAATTATTTTTTAATTTAGTTTTCGATCATAATTCATTGTTATTTGCATAATTATTTCATACTTTGCATAGATCTGTTGTTTGGCCATGGTGGCTCCCAACCACCAAGTAACATAAATATTGTGAAACAATCATTTGTTCTACCTATATTCTACCAATAGATAACAAGATTATCAAAACCTGTAACTTATGCATTGAATTCTTTGAATTCTAAAATGAGTAGTGTTTATAAATGCTTTAGGTAGCTGTGGTACATATTTAGGCATCAAAAACTTGATTTTCCCATTACAACACCTTGAAACATGAAACCAAGTATGGGTAGAATTGGAGAAGGAAATAAACATCCTCTATAGTCAAACTCAAAAACTAGTTCATATGGAATTGCTCAAACCAAGTCAAAACTTATAAGGTGTATGAAATAACAGGCAAAAAAGTATAGTCAACTTCATGAGGATGGTTCATAAAGCACATGCCACCATTATTCAAAATAATTGTATGGAAATGAATGTCTTTGACTGTAAAATAATCTATAAGAAGAATTTGACATTAAACCTTCTTAGCTATCTATACGGAGTAAAAACTTAAAAATCACTTTTGCATGTCTAGGATAGTAAAGATGGAACATAGTAGTTTTGGGCTAAAAATGGCATTTCAAGAACATTTTAAATGTGAAAGTGAGCATGGGGAAGCTGAAGATGCATTGTATGATCATTTTCCATGTGGCACACTTCCTCGTAGGCCGTACAAGTGTCATTTTCTTCTCTTCTCTCAAGAAAAAAAAACTTTTTATGAGGAACATACCAATTTTTAGTTGGTTTAAGTTACTTAAGACATCTAAGGACATATGGGATGTGAAATAATGTTTTGGAACATTCACACGTCCCAATATATCTATACAAGTCATTAAATACACCTTTTTTGAGCTCAAAATGATAAAAAATGACTAAAATGAATAAGGATGAAGGCTATTATAACATTAAATGACATCAATTAATATATAAAATACCTTATGACATATTTATTAGACACATAAAACACCTAAAGGTCAATATTTTACCTAGGGGTATCCCAATTTGACCTGAAAGTCAAATTTGGTCAACATCTATGTGGAAAACCCTCTAAAAACCACTCTTAAACCTACAAACACATAGACTACGTGTCCTATAAGATGATCACAAACATGAGACTTATAAATTACTTCTAATTTTTTTTTAGTGAAACACTCTTGTTTCACAAGGAGAACCTGCCCCTATGATGATTAAGTCCTTATGACCACTTGATGGTCAAGTTCTTCTAATGAGCTTTAGTAAAACACCTGTTCTACAAGGAACACTTGCCCATAAGATGATCAAGTTGTTTTGATCACCTTCAATATTCAAACCTACAAAAACATTATCTTTGACATAAAAAATATAGCCTATAGGTTATACACATAGTCATCAACTTGCTCTGCTCTTCAACCCATTCACTGGGCACACACCCTTTCCTTTGCTCCACAACTCTCACACACCTCTTCACTTAAGTCTCTCACTTCAATTCCACAAGCCTAGAAACTATCACATTTGGTTTCACCTTTTATAGAGTCTTCATGATTATTATCTTCTTGGTTATCCTTTTGACTTGACTTAACCCTTAAGACATCTTACATATCTCAATACTATCGTCACAGGTTGGCCATAGCAACTATGGTTCACACTTAAGTAGCTACGTATTTCAATTAGCCCTTAATATCCCCTATAGGTCTTATGCAGAACTATTCCCCCATTTATCACTCGGTTGAGAAATTATGAACATAGGACCACTTCCAAATGCATAGGTCCACTCCACATGACCCCTTCAACATCCTCAAAAGATCGTATTTAACAGAACACTCCTCTGTTAAAGCCAATTTTGATCAAACAACATTTTGTACATAAGAACACCATAAACAAACACACAATCAACTTCAGCATTTGATCATAATGAATATGATTTATCAAGACTTCATAATCCATATAAATGGTCCTCATGGAGTCTACAACACTATCTAATAGTTAGCTCATCCTGAAACATCAAAATACCATCAAGAACAACTTAATTACCCTTCTTAAGTTACTTGCAGAGCATGAATGAACACATAGTCAAATTTATATCTCAATATCTTTGATTTATAAACATTTATACCTTCAAATTAATATTTTTAGATGCACCTTGAAGTCTTATACAACTTTTATTTTTATTATAACATCAAATTCTGCATAGATTGAAAGTTATGGTTAAAAAACCAAGCACTAGTCTTTCCTTCATTAAATTAAAATATTCAAATTAAAATAGTCATATTTAAACATTGACCACTTTGTGCTCATCCCATGTCCTTGCATATTTTTATCTAATATGCATTGTTTATCTCTTATAATCTTTAACTATGCTAAATATCTATAAGTTTGACCTCATCTCATACTTCCTAACAACTTAGACCAATATGCACCATTGATCTTATTTGGTCTTTACCTTTTCTCACTATTAATCATCAATAAATTGTCATCATCTTGCTACTTCTTGATAATTTGGAACAAACACACTCCATTGATCTTTGTTGATTTTCCATGTCTTTATCTTGCAGTGCTCACTATTAGATCTTGCTCAGAACTCTCACGATTATGACATTTGACACCCTTACATGCCTAATGAACACTTTACTAAGAATCCATGCAATTTTGACACTTGGTAGTCTTCCATTAATTATTGAATCTTTTAATTTTCCTACATCATTGATCTTCATTAGTATTAACCACCACTCATGATTGATCTTCTATCAAACTAGCGATCTTGTGACACTTGTCACCTATGCATGCAACCTTTGACATGTTGACTTGATATGCACCATTGATATCAATATGTATGATTAATCACTCACCATTTGATCCTCTAGACCAATGATCTTAGTATTTTATGTTGTTAACCTTGATGGTCTTCAACACATCACAGTCTGCTAGAGCAACTTTGGAGCTTTATAACTTGAGCTAGAAAACACTTCAAGACTCCAAATTTTTAGGGTATCTTATTAACACTATAGAAAAAATATCCATGTAATATTTGACAATTATATATTTTTTTTTACTTTAATTAAATTCACAAACTTACTGGTTCATCCTTATCTACATGACATGCAATGATGATTTGGCTAAGAATAGAAACTACTACAATCTGTGTGGAAGGCCAAATTTGAACCTTAATAACTTTTTTTACACTTAATTTCATGACCTAAAATTTTGACCATATAAACTTGAGACTAATTTTATCACACCCATATGACCAACTCTACCTAAATCATCCATACATATCAATGGTGATGTTATAAAACTACCTACTCATATTTTTTACCACTGAACCAACTATTTTAAAATGAACATAATGAAGAACTAGATGAATACCATGTACTTCCACAAGCTCTCCAATAATATTTGACCTATGATAGGACCCATCACACATGATAAATACTTTAGAACCATCCTTAATCATGCACAAATTGAATATCAACCAAGCCTACTTAGATAATTATAGGGCAAACACATTGCTCACTTTTTCATTGACACTTAGATTATCAAGACAATTCATCCACTCACATGGACACCTCCGTGACATCATTGAAAACTATCCAAAAATATCTGAAAGCCTCCTCATTGGCACCATCAATGTAAAAAAAATTCATCTCATCACATCAATTCTAGTTGCTCCATTTTTAATTAGAGCAAAAACACAAACCTTTTGCATGCATTTCTTCCACTTGCTGATGTGAAAATTTGGTAGGCTGATGAAATGATAGTGCTAAGAAGGTGCATTCATGAACATTGATGAAAGGTATTTACCTATTCATATCCTTTTCCTTATCTAGGTGTGTCCTTGGTATGGCCTTAAATATAGTATTTGGTTGAAACCTACAAACCTCCAATTGGATGTTACCTTTGAGGCCACCCAAAAATAGGTAAGTCATATTTTCCTTTGTGATGTCTACAAAATTTAAGAAGAGATTATGAAATTCATGAATGTAGTCCTTGATAGTCCTCACTTGGCATAACATGGCTAGCTAATTGAAATATTTTTTAAAGACATTGTTATAATTATGGAGCTACAACTCCTCATAAAACACCAACCATGAAACTAGGGCACCCTTGTTTTTATTTTGAGCACACAATCAATGATAGTGGAGGTTATAGATATAGAGAGGTGATAACCACTTTTTTTGAACATGTAATATGATATAGATCAAATAAATTTTCAATTTTAGTGAGCCAAGTGAGTGGATCATTACCATCAAACTTGTGTAGGTCCACCTTTGGCATCATTAGCTTAGGATGAGAATTTCTGTTGTTATTGTGTGGAGAAGGAGTACCAAAATGAAGTGGTGGAGGATTATTTTATAGTGGACTTGTTAAAAATTTATCCAATCACCTAGATATTTATTATTATTTATCCATCATTCTATCTAAGTCCCCTCCAAACCCTGTAATGTCCCCTTAAATTGTATCAAAATCATATTTTTTCACCATAATTTTCAACTATGACTTATGTTATTAAACTACCTCTAAAAAATATGGATTATAAGTTTTACACTCCATATCATCCTTGTGAGAATTTTTTGAATTTTATTTCCCTTTCTTGCATCTGTGAGTGTTTGGACCAGCCACACACAAACCCTAAGATGGTTTCATCCTTGAAAAATAGTATACTAGTGGAATACACCACTGATCTCATCTCACAGAGATGAATCCAACTATTGCTATTGTGCATAAAGGTGAAAAAATAGAATCAAAAAATTATACCATTAAAATATACCATTGTGATCATCTCGTAGGGATGAATCCCATGACTCCTAATTTATACAAGGTAAAAAAATCCAAAATTATTTTTAATTTATTTTTTATTTTTTTACTAGAAAATGTATTTTTTTTGTAAAAATGTAATGAACACAAATACAAAGATGAAATTTCCACTCCTCCTCATCCTCTCGCCACATCTTACACCTCCAAGATTCATACTTACTCTAATACTAAATAATGAATCTGAATACTAATAGAATAACAAAATACCAATAGGCATAGGTTCTAAATTAATAACCTATATTTAATCATTAATATAATTAAAAACCATGCATAAATAATCTTCAAATAATAACTAAAGTTGACATGCAAAATTCAAAACTCTAAAAAAAATAAAAATTTGGACTGGTTATTTTTAGTAGTTATAATTTTTATTGAGTTTTACATGCAAGCGCACGTATCTGTAAAAATATCAAAAAATTAACTAAATATTAAATTAACCTATTAGACTAATTTCAAACAAACTTCAAATCCACTTCCAAAAATATACAAATTTTAAACGTTTAAAAATATTGAATAAAATATTAAAATTCATTTTTGGACCCTTAGATGGTCACATATGGCCTCCAAAAAATATTAAAAACATCCATAACTAGATAGTGAGGGTTATGGATGTATATAAATTTTTGAGATAGTCCTTTTGGAATGAAGGAGAGATCAAAGTTATAAATCAAAACTTATGGCCTCCAAAAGTTTTGCCTCATTTTTTGCATAATTAAAGGTTGTTGATATATGCAATAATTTCAAGACTAACATCAAACCTTAGGTAGTTATCCCTATTAATTTCAGGTATACAATGGTGCTCTTTTAATAAATTCAACATGTGATATAGCCTTTAAAAATTAAAAAAATGATAAATTTGACTTAGCTTAGGTGCCTCATTATTTTGTTATGATCTTCTCCTTATGACTGATTACTAAATTAGGAAGTTTAGGGTAGTCCTTTTGAATGTAAAAGTGTTACAACATGATTTTTGGATTATGATAGATGGTATAATAGTCATATACCTAAAATTTATTTATATAATACTCTTTGGGTAATTTATCATCAAACCAACATGCTAAATGTTAAATTAAACCCTTTAAAATATTTTTTTAGTTTTAAAAATGTTAATTTATTGGTCTAATAATGAATTCATTAGAGTTGGAAACTAATAAAAAATTTAGGCATGTTAGTCTACCAAACTTGTATTATATAAATGAATCCTTATGACATGATCCATATCAAACCTAACTATGATAATTTTTAGGTTAAGAACAAACTAGGGAATTATTATGGGTGATAGATAGAAAACTATGAAGGTTAGACCAATATAAACAATGTTGACAAAAGATAAAGTTTTATAAAATCGATATGTTAATGAAAAAGTCACATAGCGTGAAGGTATGTCAAGGATAATATTTCATTATGTACAATCCCAAATTTTAGTGTATACAAGTGCCCCACTTTTATTGTAATATTTAAATAAAATATGATTCTATATTGAAAGGATAAATAGTTGTATATGACTGTGTACAACACACTTTTGGTAGTGAGAATATGTCCCCAAGAAAAAAAATAATTAACATGTATATATAAATTTTAATCTACAAAAATATTTGAAATGAAATTAAAACTTGCGAAATTTATAGAGCATGGAATGAATACACATGTAAGTGTGTAAACTAACTTTGCTCATGCGATGATATTAGATATTATTATTCATATTAAAGTAATGTAAAACCACTTTTCCTATAGAAACATATAGAGAAATTGAATTCCTTCTAAAGCATTTGGAGAATTTTGGTGATCATTCCATAAGGGAAAAATTAATAAATTTTAAGTTCATGTGTTGAAAAAATAAATGTTTTAACCCTCAGGAGTAGTGTCATACCTCTAAAGGTGAAAAATCTCAACCCTAATACTCATTTAGTTGATCTTAAACCTCAACATGAAATATGGAGCCTATTTTAGGCTTGCAAATCAATAATTATAGATGTATTTATAGATTAAATTTTTAACCTTTGATATCATAAAATCCATGATTATACGTATGAAATTATAATAGTGTTGTACATGAAGAATGTTCATTCAAAATAATAGGATCATACTAAGGTCAACATGATATAGGATGATATGCATATATATCACATTTATCATAGATATGTAAAATTTTGAAACCTTTAACATATATTTTTGTAAATGTGTGCATATACATTACATATTCTTGTAACATTTTTATAATATACAAATGTTTGTTCTATGAACGTAACTGATAATATGAAAAAATATTACCTCTATTTATCATGTGATATGTGAAAAATAAAAATAATAAAAATAATAAAGGTACACATAATATAACTTAATGTCACATAAATAAAGTGCCAAACATAATAGAGAATAAAATGTCAGAAAAAAAGGCTAGTGCCTCAAATAAATAGTCATGTAATTAAAATCACAAAAAGATAAATTATAAAAATAAGTCAAAGACCCAAATAAATATGTATATAATGATGTGTTAAATAAAAAAAGATAAATATAAAAATGTAGGATCCAAAATAAATAGGCATACAATGATACACTCAATAAAAAATTTACATATAGTAAAGTAATATCCAAAAAATCACAATCATTTATTAACCTATGGATATTAAGTAACAATCATGAAGCATAAAACAATTCAAAATAGTATACATGATCAGTGTATACCAATGCCAAATCATATAAAAGTAACATATTTATGAAATGTATAACTAAAAATAATATAAGAAAGAGAAACACATTTTTTGTCAATAAATGTATCTCAACATGATAAACTTGGAAATGTCATATAAATATATAACCTATACCAATGACACTTATAATTAGATTCCCCCAACATTCACATGGTCCCTTGGTATACAAATGAGTTACATTTATGCATCCTTATATCATTTGTAACATATATTTCATATATCTTACTCTTATATACCATCAAATGCATATGTGAAAAAACTTATATGTATCCTAACAAACATGTGATAAATAAAATAAAAGAATAATGTAAAAGTAGACAACATGTCATGATTTTAGTTTCAAAATATTTTATTTTTATAAAAGTATTTTCACACACATGTATAATCAATAAAGGTGAAATATAAATGATTAAACAATATAGGAATTGGAGTAATTCACTAATTATGTAACATATGTTATGTAAAAATGTGCACATAATATTATATCATGGCCATGTTGAGGAAGTGAAGGCAGTAAATATGACCCCACTATATATGTGAATAATAATAATGTATTTCGGTAGTGTATGTGGATATAAAAATAGCCATCATATAGTGGGAAAGAATAATTTTATGCTTATGAAATATGTAAAATTAAATGTATGTTATTGTGTAATCTCAATGTAATCCAAATCATTTATAGGTAATTAATATATGTAACAGTGAGAACATAATATGCCACAAAATAATTTGCACTAATATGTATCATTGTAGCACAAATTTCAAATGTCTCAAAAAAGATAATAAATTGAAAGGAAATGAACAAGTAAAAATATCATAATAAATAAAGTTCTAAAATAATGATCAATGAAATACCATATGTACACATGTATGTCAAAAACAATTTTAGGGAATAAGCCATCAAGAAAACATCAACAATCAATGGATAATGGATTATGCATATATAAACACAAATATTCATCAATAAGATGATAATATGTATGTTTTATATCATATATGTCATAATTATAATTTTTACCATGTAGTTTAGATATATCATTCCAATAATCTTCAATATGTATAGTAGGATATGTAAAATTGATTGTGCCATACTAAAATTTTCAGATTTTTAAATTTTTTTCTATTTTATACGTTATTAATTGTTAATGTCATGCACTTCTTAGGTGAATACAATATATTTATTTGATATATTATTAGTTAAATATAATATTTTCTCTTCATGTTGTACTTCCTTATGTAACTTTTATTTTTTTAATTCTTATTTTAAATATGTAACCATAATTTGAGAAGGTTTATCAATTATATAAGGTGTGTGTGAATCTTGTAGTGATTTAATATACATATAGAATGAAATTTTATCCTTAGCAATAGTATCTAGTTTCACACACACACACACACACACACACACACACCAATGTGAAAATAACCAATGTGTTATAGTCCTGGTGGGTAGACTTCACTAATGCCTCAAGGTTTTGGTGTAGTGGTTTGTTACATGTGGTATCAGAGCCTCCACCTGGGTTCAAGTCACAGAGCGGGTGGCTACACCAGTATGACAGTGTTCGTTAGGGGCTCATACATGTAAGGAATCTTGGTGGTATGAGCACAAATCTATCCCAGAGTCTGTGTTGGAAATATTGTCATTGATGTCAAAGGTTTATCATTATTGATGATAAAGGCCCCATTGCATTTAATATTGTTTATCTTGGCTAATATGAGTTAATATTTATTTAATATTAACGAATATATTTTTGGTTGCATATGAGACAAAAGAAGGGCCCATGGAGAAGTCGAAGAGCCATGGGGTAAAGACAAAAGAAGGATGGGACGCATTTTCCCATGAAGAGTCATTTTTGGGAATACCAAGAGTCACCAAGTGAAGACAAAAGAGTAAGGGTGAATTTATCATGAATGGACACTTTAAGGAATATGAAAAATCACCAAAGATAAAGAAAAAAGTGGGAAGGACGTTTTTGGTCATGAAGGGTCACCACATGACTTTTCAAATTCTTGGATATGAAGGGTCATCCAAGATTAGTGCCATTTTCCATGAGGATTGAAAGGTCACAAAGGGGGAAGGCCAAAGGTCATTTGGAAAGCTATAAATAAAGGCCTGAGTAGCCATTTGTAAGATGAGTGTGAGAGGTTAATTTGATATTGTATTATCTAGCTTAGAAGAGCAAAGGTGAGAGAGAGGAAAGAGATATTGTATTGAACTATCATTTGTTGATTTAGCAACATTGAGAGATAGGTCTGTTGTTTACACAAAGTGGATGATGCTCATGTGGGTTGATGCTCACGAATGATAGCTGGGTTGGTGCTTGGCAAAGGGGTTTGAAGCTCCTATGGGGTGGTGCTAACAAATTTTAGCTGAGGGTGATACTTGGCAAAGGGGTATGGTGCTCTTGTGGGTTTTTTCTCACTAATATACTTGAGATTGTTCTCCGTGGTTTTTCCCACATTGGGTTTCCACGTTATATCTAGTGTCTCTCTCTTTATTGTGTGATGTTTATTATTTGAGTTTTATTGCATATCTTGAATGTTTGATTAAGGGAAAGTTTTATAAGATAAATATACTGATTCACCCCCTTCTCAGTATATTCTGTGCTTAACAATTGGTATCATAGCAGGTTCCTTTTTGAAAATTTTTATAGCTTGAAGGTAGATCAGGAAAGCACAAGATGGCCATACATAAAGGTGCCTCTGTAAGCAAAAGAATAGTTGATCAAGAAGAAGAAGAAGATGAAGCTAAAGTGAATATGAAAGGAGAACACATGTATGCCTTAGAAGAGTTGAAAATTTTTGAAAAGAAAAATCGAAGATCAAAGCATCAAATCAAGAAAAATGATAAGGAGTCAAAGGAGATAGTTGAAGATCTGATGGCACAGTTGGAAATATCAAGAAAAGAATGTGAAAGGTATGTTACTGAAATTGCCTCTTTAAAAGAAGAGATTGAGAAAGCAGTCAATATTAAAATAGTCAATGATTCAAAATTTGAGAATAGCACTAATATGCTGGATAAGATATTAGAAAGCCAAA
Source organism: Torreya grandis (assembly GCA_037957365.1). NCBI lineage: Eukaryota > Viridiplantae > Streptophyta > Pinopsida > Cupressales > Taxaceae > Torreya > Torreya grandis. Next base: position 110,923 of record JARHVA010008931.1, on the reverse strand, counting down.
AGGCAATATCAGATAAGACAGGTATCAATTTTGAAAAGAATAAGAGCTATGTTGAAGCTCTTACAAATAAAGAAACAAGAAGGGAAGGAGTGGATAATACAAAGGACAAAGAAGGCTGGAAGGAACAAAGCTATAAATGGCAATCAGGTCAGAGATTCACAAATAGGTCCTATTTTTATGGTTACTATTTTTACTGTAATGGATATGGTCATAAGAAATTAGAATGTAGAAAAAGACCTAACAATCTCAAAAATAAGGAAAAGGAAGGTCATGTAGAGTCAAGCAGAAGATATAACTCTTTTGCTCCTCTATCAAGCTTTGATGAAGAGACCATAATTTTTTACAAGTGTAACAACTTTGGACACATAGCTCAGTATTGTAGAAGCATGTTCGAGTCAGTCAAAAAAGACCAGAGTTTCAGGGCTCCATTCATCAAGAAAAAGGTTCAGACATGGCAGAAGAAATAATCTGAAGGTTATATGTTGGTCCAAATAGCTCTGCATGCAAGAAATGAAGAAAAGCCATGGTTTATTGATAGCAGATGTTTGAGGCACATGACAGGAGACAAGAGTAAGTTCATAACCCTGAAAAAGATCAATGGTGGCATAGTGAAATATGGGGACAATACTACTACCAGAATTGCCAGAAAAGGTACACTAAGTTTAGATAATGGTAGAACTAAAACTAAAAAAAATTATATGTAGAAGGTCTTAAGCATAATATTTTGAGTGTAAGTCAGATGTGTGATTAGGGGCACACACTAAAGTTTTATGCAGAAGGTTGTGAAATTAGAAGAAAAGATTCAGATGTATTAATTGCAGATGCTCAAAGAACATGTAATAACTTATATATGCTATCAGACATCAAATGTCAAAAATGTTGTTTGAGTTAGATTGAAGAAAGTTGGCTATGACACAGGAGAATGGGGCACATAAATTTTGACAATCTTGTAAAAATTTGCAAAAAGCAAGCAGTCAGGAATCTTCCAATGATCACAAAGCCATCTAACACGCTTTATGGACCTTATCAGCATGGGAAGCAGGCTAGAAGGTGGTTCAAAACAAAAGAGTACTCTACCACTCAGATGCTAGAGCTTGTTCACACTAATCTATGTGGACCTATGAGGACTCAAAGTACTCAAGGTGATAAATATTTCATGTTGCTTATTGATGATTTTTCACGTATGACTTGGATAATGTTTTTAAATAAAAAATCAGAAGCTTTTAGATAGTTCAAAGCATTCAAAGCATTAGTTGAAAATGAAACTAATCTGAAGATTAAGTGTCTAAGATCAGATCAAGGAGGAGAATTCATGTCAAATAAATTTATTGATTATTGTGAAGATCATGGAATAAAGAGACAGTATTCAGCAACAAGAACTCCACAACAAAATGGAGTAGTTGAACGAAAAAATAGAACAGTTCAAGAGATGGCGAGGACAATGTTAAATGAATCCAAGATAGAAAATAAATATTGGAGAGAGTTAGTTGGTATAGCAGTACATATTTAGAATAGAACTATATTAAGAGTCAACAGTGACAAAAATCCTTATGAGCTATGGAAAGACAATCCAACAATAGTTGATTATTTTAGAGTTTTCAGTAGCAAATGCTTCATAAAGAGAACCGATGAAAAACTTGGTAAGTTTGAATCCAGAGCAGATGAAGGTATATTTCTTGGTTATTATTACAAAAGTAAAGCTTATAAATGTTATAACAAAATAACCAAGAATTTTTTTGAAAGTGCAAGTGTCAGGATAGAAGAAGATGGAACACAAAAGATCAGTGATCCAGTAGACATTCCTGAAATCATTGAAGAGGAAGGCTTTGAAGAATCAAATGAAGATGAGGAAAAGGAGAAAAAGGGCACCAAGACTCCATCCAAATATGTTCATAAAAATCATAATGAAAGTGACATCATCAGGGATATAAAAGAAGGAATTCACACCAGAAGAATGATGGTAAGTGAATCTAAACAAGTTAATTTCTCTTTGTTATCTAAAATTCAGCCTAGAAATTTTTTAGAAACTAGACATGATGAGCATTGGGTTAAGGCTATGGATGAAGAATTAGATCAGATAGAAAAGAATGATACTTTGGAATTAGTGCCTAGACCAAAAGATCAGAATGTGATAGGAACAAAATGGGTTTATAGAAATAAGCTGAATGAAAATGGAGAAGTCACCAGAAATAAAGCAAGATTAGTATGTAAAGGATATGCTCAGATTGAGGGAATAGATTTTGAAGAAACTTTTGCACTAGTAGCAAGGTTAGAGGATATTATAATGTTTCTTGCATATGCAGTATTTAAAATTTTTAAAGTATTTCAGATGGATGTCAAATATGCCTTCCTAAATGGGAATCTTGAAGAAGAGGTCTACATTGAACAGCTTGAGGGGTTTATTCTCTCAAATATTAGTAATCATGTATGCAGATTGAAGAAAGCATTGTATGGATTAAAACAAGCTTCCATAGCTTGGTATGAAAGACTTGATAAGTACCTGCAAGATCAAGGATTCAAGAGAGGATTTGTTGATAGTAATCTTTACATCAAAATAGAAGGTGAGCATCAATTTATTGTTATGGTTTATGTTGATGATATCATTTTTGGAGGAAATATTCAAAAGATGACAAAAGAGATTTTTGATAGAATGCAAAACGAATTTGAGATGTCTATGCTTGGAGAATTATCATTTTTCTTAGGATTACAAATATTTCAATCAAATAAAGGAATTTTTATATCTCAAAGTAAATATGCCAAGGTAATGTTGAAGAAATTTGGTTTTGAGAATTGTGTACCAGTTGGTACACCTATGTGTACAATAAATAAGGTGAGCAATGATGAAGATTCACTTACTATAGATCAATCTTTGTATAGATCTATGATTGGTAGTCTTTTATATTTGATAGAATCGAGACCAGACATCATGCATGCAGTAGGTATGGTTGCAAGATATCAGTCATATCCAAGAGATAGTCATGTTCAATTGGTGAAAAGAATATTTAGATATATCAAAGGGACATTGGATTATGGATTATGGTATCCCATAGGTAAAGATTTCACTTTAGTTGATTATATAGCTTCAGACTGGGTAGGGTGTTTAGATGATAGAAAGAGTATAAGTGGATGAGCATTCTTCCTTGGTGATAGCTTAGTATCATGGCTAAGCAAGAAGCATAACTCAGTATCACTTTCTACAACTGAAGCAAAATATATTGCAGCAGTATTGTGTTGTACTCAAGTGCTTTCAATGAAGCAAACTTTGGAAGATATCAAGGTAAAGTATGATGAACCTATTTCCATTTTTTGTGACAACAAATTTGCCATAAATATTTCAAAAATTCCAATGATGCATTCAAGAACAAAACATATTCCCATTAGATATCACTTTTTGAGAGAGCAGGTTGCAGATCAATAGGTTAAGTTAGAATATATTAGTACTACAGAGAAGATTGCAGATATTTTCAAAAAGGCACTACCAAAAGACACATTTGAGTATCTATGAGAGAAGTTGGGAGTAACTTCCCTTACTTCTTGCCATTAAGTTTTAGCATCAAGTGAGGGGGATCTAAGTGTTAGCTCCAGGTAGGCCCTTTGCCATTGATGTCAAAGGGGGAGAATAATAGGTATAGGTACATGTGCAAAAAATAGGTACAAGAAACAAGTACAGGTTGCTACAATAAGGGGGAGTTACTGTATGCTTTCAGATGATAGTATGTACAGGTGACACGATGTGGCAGTTTCACGATTGAGGTTGCCATCAATGACAAAGGGGAAGATTGTTGGAAATATTGTCATTGATGTCGAAAGTTTAGTATTATTGATGATAAAGGCCCCATTGCATTTAATATTGTTTATCTTGGCTAATATAAGTTAATATTTATTTAACATTAACGAATATATTTTTGGTTGCATATGAGACAAAAGAAGGGCCCATGGAGAAGTCGAAGAGCCACGGGGTAAGGACAAAAGAAGGATGGGATGCATTTTCCCATGAAGAGTCATTTTGGGGAATACCAAGAGTCACCAAGTGAAGACAAAAGAGTAAGGGTGAATTTCTCATGAAGGGACACTTTAAGGAATACGAAAAGTCACCAAAGATAAAGACAAAACTGCGAAGGACGTTTTTGTTCATGAAGGGTCACCACATGACTTTTCAAATGCTTGGATATGAAGGGTCATCCAAGATTGGCACCATTTTCCATGAGGATTGAAAGGTCACAAAGGGGGAAGGCCAAAGGTCATTTGGAAAGCTATAAATAAAGACTTGAGTAGCCATTTGTAAGATGAGTGTGAGAGGTTAATTTGATGTTGTATTATCTAGCTTAGAAGAGAAAAGGTGAGAGAGGAAAGAGATGTTATATTGAACTATCATTTGTTGATTTAGCAACATTGAGAGATAGGTGTGTGGTTTACACAAAGTGGATGATGCTCATGTGGGTTGGTGCTCACGAATGATAGCTGGGTTGGTGCTCAGCAAAGGGGTTTGAAGCTCCTATGGGGTGGTGCTCACAAATTGTAGCTGAGGTTGATACTTGGCAAAGGGGTATGGTGCTCCTGTGGTTTTGTTCTCACTAATATACTTGAGATTGTTCTCCATGTTTTTTCCCACATTGGGTTTCCACATTATATCTGGTGTCTCTCTCTTTCTTGTGTGATGTTTATTATTTGAGTTTTATTGCATATCTTGAATGTTTGATTAAGGAAAAGTTTTATAAGATAAATATACTGATTCACCCCCCTCTCAATATATTCTATGCTTAACAGTCTGGGCTTCAGAAGCATGGTGGGATGTTATGTTCTTGGTGGGTGGGATTCACTAATGCCTTAAGGTTTTGCTGTAGCAGTTTGTTACACAATGTCAAATAAAACAAAGCACCCCTTTTATCTCTCTTTAATAGTTGGTGACTACTTAATCCATAATTATATGGTAGATAGTGGAGTTATCAACACTATCATGCCCAAACAAATTATTGACAATCTTGGTCTTGTCTATGAGCCAAACATCAATGGAGTATTACAATTAGATGGATCGCCAACAAAGATAGTAGGCATAATCAAAGATCTTAAATTGACATTACATGCTTGCCCTAATGTTATTGTTCAACAAGATGTAGTTATAGTGGATTTGACTCCCCATTTTACAATGTGTCTATCAAAAGACTTTAGTTTAAATATGGGAGGATATTTGTTAGCTAATTGGGCCTATTTAATGTTTAGAACTAGTTATGATACTAAGGTGATAATAAGTTTTGAACCTATTTCAAGATTTCACTTGGATCCATATATGATAAGTATGGTGAACACTAATTATGTTATCTCAGAAAAGGTACTAGAAAATAATGAGGTGGAAACTGAATAACCTCTAGATAGAGTACCAAATATTTTCCTTGATGAATAGGCCTCTGATTTGCATGGAAATGATCCATACAATTTAATTAGAAAAGAGGTAGTTGGTGTCTATTATCTTCATGAAATGATGAACCAATTCTAACATTGATGAAAGATGATTAGCCTAATGATGGATTGTGCCAACTATATTTTGATAGATCTAGGAATAAACATGGCACTAGAGTTGGAATGATGTTAGTTTCTCTAGCCAATTAAAGGTATTTATATTTTATGAAGTTTTAGTTTGTTTTTTTCTAATAATGTTTCTAAATATGACGAACTAGTGCAAGGTTTGCAATGGGTAATAAAGATGAAGGTCAATAGCTTACAATTCTTTGGTGACAGTGAATTGGTAGTTTACCAAGTAAGGGGACTAAATATATGCAAGAACCCACTACTTATGTCTTATAAGCATATATTATGGGACCTAGTTGAAGAATTTCAAGATTTCAATATTCATGCCATATCAAGAAATAAGAAAAAGCATGCATATATATTGTCTACCACTGGATCATAATTTAGTATCCTAGATGACATAAGAAATGAAAGAGTTAAATCATACATCAAGATAGTTGTGAGACCTTTTGTCTAAGATAACCATGATAATTGACAAGTATTTGAAGGTGATAATCAGATTATTAAATTCTTACAAGAGTATGTTGAATTCTCCTCAAGGAACTAAGACAAGAATTTGCAGTGTATGATGACCATATTATGCAATTGAATATAAACAAGTTTCCTAAAGGGTTGGTCACCCTCAAAAAAATATTCAGTAGAGAGGATGAATTGAGAAATGAAAAGTTTTCTTTAAACCCAAGGAAGAACATTATACAAATGTGGAATTGAAAAGATTTTAAAACTGGGTAAAGTTTGTTCATCTTCAAAGAAAGAAACTTTTATTGAGTTATGTTTAGTTTATATAGATTTATTTTCATGGTAGTAATGTGACATTAAAGGATTTGATCCAAGTCTAGCTAAACATACCATTGAGTTAGAAGATGAGACTAGGCCAGTCAGACAAAGACAAAGGCCTATTAACCAAAATCATGAACCTGTGGTGAGAGTTGAAGTGCATAAGCTCATTAAGTCAGGTATAATATCTCTAATTAAGAATTCAAATTGGGTGGTAAATTTTGTCCTAGTATGGAAAAATAATGGTGAAATAGGGTTGTGTTAAATTTCATGACTTAAACAAGGCCTCTCTTAAAGACAACTATCCATTACCATCAAAGGAGAAGATTTTACAACTAGTTGTAGGTTCATAAAGGTTTTATTTTTTAGAAGGTTATAGTGGATATAACCATATTTTGGTCAAATAATAACACCAATTCAAAATAGCTTTCACCATAAAGTGGAGGGCATTTGCATATAGAAAGATGCCTTTTGGTATATCTAATGTTGGAGCCACTTTTCAAAAGGCTATGGACATGGAATTTTAGGGTCTCCTTAATAAGTTTATTCTTGTTTATTTGGATGACATAATAGTATTCTCTAATAGTATAGACAAGCATATGATTCACCTTAAACAAGTGTTTGAAAGGTGTATGGAATTTTTAGTATCTTTCAATCCAAAAAAGTGTTTTTTATTTGTTCATGAAGGTAGAATTCTTAGACATGTAATTTAAAAATATGGTACAAGCATAGATCCTAATAGGATAAAATCAATTCTTTCACTTTCTTTCCCTAAACACAAGAAAGCCTTGAAAATAATTTTAGGTAAGATCAAGTTTATAAGGAGATAGATTTTAAAATTTTCTACTTTACATAGGCCACTCACAGCCATGCTAAAGAAGGGCCAGAGTTTTAGTTACGCCAAAGGAGTAAGAACTTTTGAAGAGATAAAAAAAGCTATAGTCAGTGTTTTTACCCTCCTGAACGCTAACTTTACAAAGTATTTCTTCCTATATAGATATGATAACATTGACATAATTTCAAATATTTTCATCCATAAAAATAAAGAGACTTTAGAGTAGCCAATAGCCTTTTTCAGTCAAGGCTTAGAAGAATATGAAACAAGGTATTTTTTGTTGAGAAGCATATACTTTCAGTTGTAAGGTATCTTAAGAAGTTTAGGTACTTGATGTCCAATAATAAGATACATTTGATGGTTTCAAATCCAAGTGTCAAAGATTTTCTTTTGAAAAAAGATATAAATGAAAAAAGATGGTTGGAAAACCGAGGTCATGGAATATGACATTGAGATAAAGGTCATAAATCTAGTTAGAGACAAAGGAATTTGTGAAAATCTAGCCCAAAATTTTCAAGAGACTATTGAACTAGTTATGGTATCAAATGATAAAGAAGTTGCAAGTGATTAGGCCTCATCTTCCAACTAGTTCTAAGATATGGTAAGATATTTACAAGATGGTGTTTATCCTTTTCATCTCACTCCATAAAAAGGAGATATTTTAGATTATATTCAATTCCTCTTCTTCTTGTTGATAATTTATTGTTGAAAAAAGATATCAATGGCATACTGCTAAGATGTATAGAACTAGGTCAAACATAGAGGTTACTTGAGTAATTTCATGACAAACATGGTGGAGGAAATTATTCATCAAGGATCATAGCCCAGAATATCATGAGAGATGGGTATTATTGGCCAAGTTTATTTGGTGATTGTTATACATGGACTAAGAAATGCAGACAATTTTCCATGTTTATTGGAAAGTTGAAGCTTGTAACCTTACTTTCCAACCAATTCCAGTAAATAAACCATTTGTCCACTAGGGATTGGATTTTATTGATCTTATTAATTTCCCTTCAAGCTCAAGACAAAAGTGGATCCTAACTACCATAGATTATTTTACCAGATGGATAGAGGTAGTGGCATTAAAAGAAGCCAATGAAACCAATGTTTTGGACTTATATGAAGGTTTTCTTACTAAATTTGGGGTACATGCAACCATTATTTTTTATAATGTTATGGATTTTTTAGGGTTTAAGATTAGCCAGTGTGCAGTTTAACATAATCTTTTCTTAGTACCTCATCAAACTATTATCCACAAGGCAATGGCCTTGCTGAGTCTACTAATAAGAATTTGTCAAATATCATTAGGAGGACTATTGAAGATAATCATAAATCATGGCATCTCAAACTAAATTCAACCCTATGAGTTGACAAAATAACTTATAGAAAGTAAATATATAATTATCCATACAAGCTAATATATGGTAAGGAAGCAAGAATGCATATTCCTCTTGAATTCCTTACTTCATAAATAATGCATCAAATTGATCTTTTGAAGAATAAGCCAATGAAAATAAGATGTATTGAGCTAATAGATATATAAGAGATAATGAATCAGTCCATGTTGGCCATGGAATCCCATCAAGAAATGACAAAGAGATCATTTGACAAAAGAGCTTCTTCAAGAGCTTTCCAAGAAGGATATTTGGTCCTCAAGTGGGATGTGGACATAAATAAGCTAGAAAAGTACACAAAACTTGATTATCTCTAGAGTTGTCCATATAACAATGTTTTCCATCTAACAATGATGAATGGTGTATAGTTTCCATGCCTAGTTAATGGGATACATCTAAAGCACTGCTATTAAAGAAGCTAAGTCCCTTGTATATAGTTAGTTTTTATTATTTTTTGTTTAAGGGTTTTCTGACAAATGAATTTATTTCCTTTCTAAATTATCCTAAATAAATGCCTTGTTGCATAGTTGTTTAGTAGATTATTTGCCATTACTTTATTAGGTTAGTTTCCCTTTCAAGTTTGTTTATTTCCCTCTTTGTTGGAATTCTTTATCTTTGAAAGTTACAAGGTTGTCTTGAAATCAATGTAAATGGTCCATGTATCATGTAAATGATCCAAGAGTCATGTATATGGTTTGAGTTCTCAAGCATAACAGGCATGCTACCTAGCCAAGTCACCAAAGATGTTGACCAAATTTGGTCTACATACCAAAAATATGCCTACTCCAAGAGTCTAGTGGAATGATAATGATCTTGATTTAAGAGTGACTCATTATCACAATGAAAAAATAGACCTCACATGGATATCATGAAGAGTGAAAAGATTTTGAAACACTTTAAACTTGCTTAAAGTGTATTTTGTCAAATTCTATGGGACAGGTCTACAGAGCAAAGAGAAGGTATTTGAATAGGTTTTAAAGGTGTCTAGAGTTTCATGGATCAAGCATGAGTCTAGAAGAATATACAGGCCTTGGAAAAGCTAAGTATAAAACCCCTTTTGGAGTAAGTCTTTACCTGGAAATTATTTCTAGCTTTTATTTTGGCTAAACTGATAACATCTCTCTTAGGAAATTTATTTTAGGATTTCCTTTTCCTAAGTTCAATTATTTCCAACCTTTTTATTTGGATAATTAAAATTTCTTTTAGGAAATTTGTTTTAGGTCTTTTGGGCTTAGTGTCGGGAGAATTGTTTCAAATATTTTGTTTGAAACAAAAATCGTAAAGGATCATTCTCTTGGAAAGTGTCCCAAATAGTTTTTCCAAAGGGTGACTTTTCAGACAAAGTGTCCTAAGTAAAAATCCCAAAGGGTTTATTCAAGCACATAAAGTGGCCCATATCGAAATCCTGAGGGATATTTGATGAAAAAATTAGCCAAAACACTTTTTTAAAATGGTCTTTTCTCAGGAAAGTGAACCAAATATAAATTTCAAAGGGGTTTTTTAAAAGTCCCAAAAGGTCATTTTTAAGGAAATGGTCTTCTACATTTTTACCAAAGGGTATCTTCTTTAGATAAATTGTCTCGAGACAAAATATCAAAGGATATTTTTTTAGCAAAGTATCCCTATATAATTTTATCGAAGGGTCTTTTCTTAAGAAAATGGTCTGATATAGAAATTTTAAAGTGTCAATATTGCAGTAAAGTGTCCTAAGGAAAAAAAAACAAAGGGTCATTTCATTAACAAAAAACCTACAGATAAATTTTGAAGAAAATAGTCTAGGGAATTTGTGATCCAACCAAGAGATGATAAGTGCACAATTATCAAATTCAACAAATGAAAATGACCATTGAAATTAAAATATATAGTGATGGTCATATAGATGTCAAATACATTTGTGAAAATGTTAATTTAAGGCCACAACAATAGCCATTTGATTTCAAATAAAAACTAAAGACAATGTGTGAGTGTTAAATTGAAGCACAAGAAACAACCATTTTATTTCAAAAACCCTAGGACATTTACACAAGTATCAAATTCAAACACAAGAAAATGACCATTAAAATTCAAAATGTAGTGACAGGCACATGTATGTCATTGATTCATGCAAACATCAAAGTTTGATCTCCATAAAGTAACAATTTAGTTTAAAAAGGTCCTTAAACAGTTTAAAGTTGGTCAAGATCTAACGTTTTACATGACCTCACATATTAACACATAAGATCTAATGATCCATGCTAGAGTCAAATGAGTCAAAATTTCCCTATGTTAAAGCCCTTAAAGAGTTACAAGTTGGACAAGATCCTATAACATGGATTCATCAAATTGAGATCTAATGGTGCACATTCACTGATGAGAAGGTGGATCCAAATTAGGTTTTTTTTTCAATGTTCAATCATAACATTAATACAATGGTACACACTCAACTGATAGGAAAGTTGGATCAATGAGATCTATTATGCACATGATCTCGTACATCTTGATTTGAGAGTGTGAGATCAAGTCAACATGTCAAAAGGATATTTATGGAAGGAAATGATTGGACCACCTGTATTCATACATCTAAATCTAATGATATGAGTAGAGTCAATAAATTAGAAAAAAATTTATGACAAATAAGAATAAAAATAGTTAGGAATAATTTGAATGGCCCTAGTTTGCAGTCGATGACCAACGAACATTAGGTAAATCCAAAGAGATTCTATTAAAGGATGATAAACCAGTTCTTTGACCCAAGTGAATAAAATCTTAAGGACCCATATCATCATTAGAGCTCAATTAGTAACAAACATTGTTATACAGGTAAGATGGTCAAGGATAAGGCTCTATCAACATTTAAAGTTTAAACAAGACCTATGGTCGATAAATTCAAACTTGTGGACCCTATTACAAAGTCATTCCATTAACGTGCTCATTATTTTTAGATGAAGAATCCTTTTACAAAATAGTGTATTGGCTTTTATGAGGTTCTTGATAAAGATCATGTGTTCGATACTGGACCAAATACAAATATAGTATATGGAGTAGTGTTTATGAAGCAAGCCGAGCAATTTTTAGGTTTTCATGAATGTTGTGACTATGTGAAAACCAATTGTCTAATATTGGTTTTCCATCTATATAATGGACATAGGCTTGAGTTGGGATGAATATATATTTAAATTTGATCATGAATATGTGTCTTTTTTATTAGTATGGTCACATTTTTTATAAACATATACCGATGGCTACCCAAAGTAGATGTGGCATAATTCTATCAATTCAAAGAAGTGATCCTTGTCAATAGATCATTAGATGATATCATGGATTTATAATAAGACACTAAGTGGATGGATAAGGATAATAAACATTTAATTATTTTATAGATTTTTTTCCTTATTGATAAGGTCATGAGTCAATGCCATCGAATTGGTGTTAATCCATCGAAAGTGGTTAGGCTTTTTCCAATACATAAATCTCTCTCTCTGTATTTACCTTTTTTATAAATACAAGATTCCAAACCTTAAAATGGATCCCACTTTTTTGGTATGAATAGACTCTACCAAAATTTGTACTATAACACCTTTAGATGCAATAAAGATTGAATTTCATAATTTTTTAATCTAGATTGAAGTGTGTTATATGAATTCATGTATTGTGATTAAATGAATATATCTTCCTTGCTTATGTCTAAGTTTTTATCACCTTCAAGAAATTCTTAGTAGTTCTCACAAGTCATTATAAGTGTAATTTATAATTTATTATCTAGATTGAAAGTGGATATTTGCCTTCTCTTACTAATTTGATAACTAATTAATGCCTTATTTTGAAATATTTATGTCAGATTGAACTTTTTTGGTCTTGAAAGTGTTTCATAGTGTTTATTGTGCAAGTTTGAGTGATAAAATCATTGGTACATCGCCTATTTTACATGATTTTATACATTTTTTCAAGTCTCTCTCCATTTTCCAAGTAAGTGCTAGTTTAGGTGATAAATCTAGAAGGAATTCAGCTTTTTTAGAAGTCTTCTCCATTATCAGGATACCCATAGCCTAAGATCAATCCCATAATGGACTAGATTTGAGTAGGAAGATTTGAACAATCCCCTTCTCATCTAGGGTGAAAATCTAGAACACCAACACTTGTTTGTGTAAGCGAGGGTGTTCTAGGGATCTATTATTGTTAGCAGATAGTGTGAGCCATCTAATCCATGATGCATGAACTTTTTTGGTCACTCTTTGATACTCCTGAATACAAATTTATGGGATATGATGGAACACACCTTCTTTGAAAGAAGGTTTTGATGTATTTGAGATCCCTGAAATTGAGCATGATGTTTTATTCTAGATAATTATGTCATCTTGGAAGATATTTGGACATGGGGTAGACTGATGAGGACCATAGACCCTTATACTTCACTTACCAATGTATTTAAGTGGTGTGATATAAAAAATACCTTGACATACTTTGCTAAACCTCTAGATGCACATGTGTGACATGGTATTATGTTCCCTTCAGTACATGTAAATTGTTGTATATTGTGTAAACATTCTACATTCTATTATTTATCTTAAATAATGTAAACCTATAACTTCTTTGTTTTTTGAGAATGTAATTATCTTTTGAACCTCCATGTTACCCCCTTGATATCAGTATTGCTTACATATATGATTTGATGATGTGATGTGATTATGGACCACCTTGTGATGTAATTTCCTTCTATAGTCAACCCCTTTCCACTAAAAACCTACCAAGGTATATTGTATGTATTTTTTAATGTGATCATGCATCACTACACTACCATGGAGTTTTGATGCAAATATGAGGTTTAGGGTGAAGATAAAACTATATCAATGATTATTAGACTAGGTAAATGCTAGGGAGTGAAGTTTCACGTAGGCTAAAAACCCACTTC
>JARHVA010008931.1:67500-90000 GCA_037957365.1 Torreya grandis | reverse complement strand
TATTTCACTTTGTAATTATAATCAAAATCCTTATATTAAGTATTATCATGTAACATTACAACTATACATTTGATTAATTCAACCTTGAGCATAATTAAATTTATGTTATTAGAATTTCCTTATTTTGGGGAGAGTTAGCCATGTGGTTTGGTAATGAAATGATATGATAGCCATTGATGGAATATTTATACATATGTGTTAATGTTACTCATTTAATCTCAACTATTAACTTACGTATGTGTGAAGATTATGCTTTTCACATTCATATTGGTTAGTTATGTGGTGCTTGAAGCATCCATGTTATATAAATATATAGTTTTGCATCCTTAATCTTGTGAACACTCATTCTATGAAGCTATAAGTCATACTCACAAAGAAGTAGAAGATACATATACAAATTATTTCAATAAAAATACTATTATTTCTCACTCTCTATATTCTATTCACTAAATAAATCATTTAGAGACATTACACACACACACACACACACACACACACACACACACACACACACACACACACAGATATATATATATATATATATATATATATATATATATATATATATATATATATATATATATATATATATATATATATATATATATATTGAATATTTACTATAACTTCTCCCCAATATTTTCTCCTGAAATCCTTCTAATTAAGCACACAATATATTTTTATAACAATAAAAAAAATATATCTCAATATATATATTCTAATGTAATATTGTGATATATAAGACTATTCTAATTTACTAATTACTAACATGTTACTTATTTACCTCATGGTAAACACCAAAATTCACTCAATGTAAAAGTTATTCCTAACATAAAAAATGGTGTAGTAAAATAATGATAGCTAGGTTTGATGCTAACACAATAAAAATAATGTTGTCATGGTCAATCCATGAGGCTAAGCCAAAAAATAAATGACCAAGCTTAAAAATAAATCTAAAATCAATACTAGGGACATAAAACCAAATTTAATAACTTTAAATTAGGTCAATGAGTTGACCAATAAAAATATCGACCTAGGGTTAAAACCTCAAGGATGCTTAACAATATAAATAGATAGAACAAACTAATCTAAGGGTTAACTTATGACTTTGAGATGAAAGCATGGATTGAATTAACTCAAGGGAATAAGCATATCATACAACTTTGATATACACTATAAAAATTGTACCTAGATATAAAAATGTGACAAAAATGCATGTTATATGTCTCAAAATAATAATGGGTAAGAAACATATCCAACTCTTATTTACTCAGCTATGAAGTATTGATTTACTCCTTGATATAAATCTTAGAGAATTGTAAGGATTAAATCAGATATAATAATACAATGATTATCCCCAACAAAACACATAATGAGAAACAATTCATCATTTCCTTTCCAAGAAAATAATGTGCAAGGACCTAAATATGTTTCGTTAACATTAAAAAACTTTAGCAATTTGATCCTATAATATAGGATACATAAATTTCCTTACACATTTAATGTGGGGGGATTGTATAGTATAAAATCCATTATGAATGGATTATGTCTTATAGATTTAAATTTGGCTCCTTATATATCATCCATTAGCAATAAGCCATCACTAGAGTCTTGGGTAAAGTATCAAGTTCAATCTAGATAATTTCATTATAAGTAGTATAGACCTCGAAATTAACCATGAGTAACATATCATGGTTATCCCAAGAAATACCTAATATAATTAATTATATTTAATATCATTATGTCATTATTTAAATAAAAATCAATATAAATATTGAGTTGGAATACATTCAACTAAATATTAAACATGTTTTTAAATCAAGAAGTTGCATTATACTCTCATTTTATCATTGGTTATGAAATGATTTTGTGTCATGATACACCCAACCACCCATACATAGTTTAAATCAAGTATATAGGGTGAAACTAAGGAGTCTAGTTTATTGATCCAAAACTATCCATTATCTAAGCAACATGCATGGCTTGTCTAACCAACATTTCAACATGATATTCAAACTTTCTTCTCATGAAAAAATTTCTTCCCCGATAGGAAGAAGTAGAACTAAGTTTAGAATCATTAAAACCCCAAAGGGAACACCAACATAACATGCCAAACCACTTGTAATCAATCTAGGATTATATTCCATACTGATCTTTGACTTCACAATTTATTGTAACTATATTTTATTTAACTCCTTTAATTTACAGTAGGTTATAGGGTAAGATGTCATTTATTATTTTCATATCCATTATCTTATAAAATTGGTTTTATCTTGCATCTTCTTGTATTTATTTATATATTTTTTTGATTTCCTCATTTGAATAAATTCACTACTTCTAGCTTTTGTAATTATAATAACTCTTTGACTATCACTATCCACCTACTTATTGTGATGTATTTTTAAAGTGGATAAGGTGGTAGTTTTATCATTTGTTTTTTGGATGCCAATCATATATCTAATTATTCATATCCATTTATCTTAGCTATATGTAGCCTATTTTGACAAAAAAGGTCCAAATAACATGGGATTAATCATGGCTACTACTTTACTATTAGATAAAAATTGTAATTGTATCTTACATTTTTGAATTTTAAAATACTAGATTTTATTCTATTTTACTCATCTCTATTCAAACATGGATAAAATACTAATAAAATAATAAGGTCATATTATGTTTATGCCATCTAGTCACAATGTGATAATACATGGGATATAATGTGTCGTATAGTTGCTTATACACAAGGTGAACCTTATTATAGATCTATTGCCATGATCATGATTTTTACTATTCTTCACCACAAAATCTCCTATTTGTATCATTGTAATTCATATGAGACATTACTAGAATAAATGAAAACCCAACCAACTCATCTCATTTTTCGTAAATAAAATTTTCACCTTTGAAAAACACCTATCTCTTGCACACGTACCAAACACATAACACTACCTATATGGTATGAATATCTAAATTAAATCATATTAATAAAATTATTATTTATTATATCAATAAAAAATATCTTATCTTATGTTATCATTTATAATATCATCTAATGATATAGAGTATAAAGAATTAATAGATAGGATTCTATTGGATCCAATGTGTAGGCATGTTGAGGTCATTGATGTCAAAATGGTTCATCATGTTAAGGAAAAATGGTTGTTGATGTGAAGGGTCTATTTGGTTAAGTACTTGAGTATGGTAGTGGTATGAAGAGAGTGTTACCATGAGAGAGAAGATTGTCATCATAAGAAGAGAAGAGTGTTGTCATTGATGTCAAAGAATTTATACTGATAAGAATTCATTATTTTTATAGATCTCATAGCTATTGACTGAGTTTGTAGCATGACATGAAATTTATTCTCGATGAAGTAGAATATTCACCAAGAGACTTATTATCTATCATATAGATACACAAATAGACTACAAAATTGATTTAGACTAAAGACCATTGAATAAGTTATTTTGAGTTAAAAAAGGTGATCTAAGGATTTTGGAGAATAAGATCATGTCCAAAGCTATTAGGTGATCATTTATAGACTACATCACATTTGCTATGGACTACATTAGAGTTGCTACAATCTATATTAGATTTTCTATATACTACATCAGACATGCTACAAACTGCATCAAACATGTTATGGATTACATCATATTTACTATGGATTACAAAAACCTTGCTATAGATTACATCAAGCTTGTTATGGATTGTATTAGAGTTGTTATGGATTGCATAAATATTACTACATATTGCATTAGGGGTGTTATAGACTGCATCAAAACTACTACATACTTCATCAGGGTCACACTAAATGTATTCTAATGATTTTTTGGTCTAACCTAGCTTCATTTCAATATGGCCTACTTATGTGAGTGAGATATTATATAAACTAATGGGAATTATGTTTTCAAAAGAGAATAAATCATTATGTATCTGACTATACATTTTTTTTTGCAAACCTTTAAGAGATTATTGAGTACTATCTTATATATAGGTAAGATCAAATTGTCCTTTTGTAATATGGAAATAGAGGATTATTATTCACTAAGGAGTAGATCACAGGTTTATTATGGAATGAATGGCCAAAAATGATGATTAGATAAATTTACTAAGGAACAAAGTAGAGGTATGTTGAGGAACAGAGGGCCAAATAGGAGTGATTATGAAATCATAAAATGATTCATAAAGTATACAAACTTAGAAAAAAGTGATGATGAAAAATTTAGTAGAATGAATTTGAGAGTGATGAGAAAAAAATAGCAAAATGAATCTAAGAGTGATGAGCAAAAAAATAATAAAATGAATATAAGATAGATAAGTAGAAAGAGATCAGAATTATACAATCATATGTTGATAAAATCAACTAAGAAAGTTAGATGATTTGAAGTAGTTGAGTTGGTACTTGGTATAGGGGGTTGAAGCCTCCTATAAATTGGTATCTACAAATTAGGGATTTGGTGATTCCTAGCAAGTGGTTCTTGCTAAATCTTTTTGTCAAGTTGGTGCTTGATAATTTAGGGTTGGTGCCTAAAGTTGAGTGGGTGCTCAAGAATCTTGTTGACTCACTACATGCCTGATTTAGGATAAGTAGTCCATGTAGTGATCACTATAGGTTTTCTTCCCTTTATGGGTTTCCCACCTATATCATTTGTAATGTTTTATGTTTTTTATTGTGGTTTGATTTCTCTATGGATTTTGTATAGATACTTTAATAATAAACTAAATAATTAGAAGAAAGATTTAAGAGCCCACTGATTCACCCCCTCTCAATGGATGTGCTTCCAAAAATTGGTATCAGATCTAGTCCTTTAAGGTTAGGATTAATATCTAGAAGGTACTTCCTATGAAGCAAAATGTCTAGTCATCAAAAATAGGGAGGGTTTTCAACAAACAAGGCCCTTTTGTTAACTGGAACTAATTATTCCTTTTTTTTCATTAGGATGAATACCTATTTTATGGCTCTTAGGTTTGACATATGGAAGTCAGTTGTTGATGGGTATAATATCCCTAAAATCCACTAGCTGATGCACCAAGAAATAAAGTAAGTGAGAACAATTCAAAGGTTATGAATTCTATATTGTGTGGATTGATATAATTTTTGTTTGTTAAGGTGATGCGATGTTAGTCAGCTAATGAAATTTTGGACAAGATATAACTTATCTATGAAGGTAACACCAAGGTAAAGTTGGAAAAGCTTTAGACCTATAGAATATAGTTTAAAGGTCTAAAGATGAAGGAAGAAGATAATATTGTAAAATATCTTCTTCAATTTGATGAATTAGTCAATATAATCAGAGGTCTTAAAGAAAATTTTAATGAGTAAACTATTGTTCAAAAGGTTTTAAGATCCTTGACCCCAAGATTTGACTCAAAGGCGTCAATACATGAATAAATAAAACACTTATACAAATTAAAAATGGATTAGCTTCATGAAATAATTACTAGATATAAGATGAGAACCTATGATGGAATATCTTCTAAAAGGGAAGTGACATTCAAGGTTTTAAAGAAAACTCATCAAAAAGGTTAAAATTGATAGTGAAACTGATATAAATGAAGACAAAGTTAAAGCCTTATTTGTGAGGAAATTGAGAAAAGGTTTAGGTAATTACAAAGGAAAGCTACCTTTAAATTTTTTAAATTGTGGTAGGATTGGTCATTTTGTTTCTAAGTGTTCTTAAAAGTAAAAACATGATCATGATGAAGAACATGGTGAAGAGAATAAGAAGTCTAATGAGTATGAAAAAAGAATGTCAATAAAGGTGACTATAATAAAGAATTATTAAATTAAAAAAGGTTTATATAGTATAAAAAAGATAGAAACTCTTCTAAATTGAGTGATAAAGATATCTTAGATAGTTAGGACTCCAATTTAGATCACAGAAGTGATGAAGCTTTGTTCATGACCATTGAAGTTGAAGACTGGAATAGTTCAAAATAAAAAGTCTTCATGGATGATGAATAAGTGGACTAAGAAGAAGTTTAGGTTGATATTAAGGTATAATTATTAGTTCCTTATATGAATTGAAGAGTCAAAGAAAGAAAAATCAAAATATCAATCTCTAGTCAAAACTCATGAAGAACACATATGTATCTTGGAAACTAAGATAATTAAGAGTTCCAAGGAAGATGAGTAAGTCATCAAGAATATCAAGAATCATCTAGAAAAATCAAATATAAGTCTAAATTACAATGAAGGAGAGTGAAATGAGTACAAATATGATATAGTTTCATTGAATTCATATTTGGAACAGTTCAAAATAAAATTGAAAAGTTGTCAAAAGTTTTAAAAGGGAAATGGAATTCTTGATGACATATTAAATAGTCAAAGGTCGCCTATAATAAAAATAGTTCTTGGATACATGGATGACTAGAAGAGTAGCAAGGAAGATCATAAAATCAATAAGTCAAAGACATATGTTGATTCTCTAAATAAATATAAGATTATGAATAATAGTAAAAGGTTAGGATAGTTTAAGAAGACTATAGCCCCTCTCAGAGATAATAAAAGTGTTAATATGCCTTTAAAAAATATTTAGAGATAATTTATTCTCAATAAATTGAATGTAATAAGGTACATAAATTTAATTTTATGACTAATATTTTGTTATAATCAATTTGGACATAGATCTTTAGATTTTAGATCAAATGCTAGAAGCAATCATGCATGGAGAAGTGATATGAATAGTCATGGATTTACAAAAATATTCTTAAATTAAGTTATCCAAGGGTCAAATATCAAAATATGTAGTGTGATTTGTCACAAATATAATAAAATTATACACATTGTAAGAGTATTTAGATTGGGTTATGCAAAAACCCTTACTCAGAATAGGAAGGTGTATGGTCAAGTTGATAAGAAGTCATAAACTTTGAAGATACTGAATAAGGGGATAGAAAATGATAGTATAAAGGAAGATGAATCCATGTTACCACAAGTTAATTTTCACATTCAAGATGATATTTTGAAATGTTACATTGATAGTGGTTGTTTAATTTATATGACAAGTGATAAGAATACATTTATATCTTTGAAGAAGACTACTGAAGTTATAGTCATGTTTGGAGACAATATAACAAGTAATATTGTTGGCAAGGGAATACTAAGTCTTGACAATGGGAAAAATAAAAATGAGAACATTTTTTATGTAAAAGGATTGAAGAATAATTTTTTGAGTGTTATTGAAATGTGCAATCAAGGATATTTTCTAAATTTTCATGCTAAAGGATGTGAAATAAGAAAATCAAGTTGAGGAATATTGGTAGCAAATGCTAATAGGATTGAAATAAACTTGTATGTTTTGAATGAGATAAAGAAGGATAAGTGGTTAATGAGTCAAGTGGATAATTAAAATTATATATTCAATATTAATTAGATTCTAAGGAGGGACTATCAATCTCATAATTTTAATATGGCTAAGAAGAGTGGTTTAGAGATCTGGGAATCTCTTGAGTTCACGGTGTTTTGAGAGCCATATGAAAAGGGGTGATTTCATTAGGATTCATGGAGCCACTATTATATTATTAAAATAATGAGGTTAAACTCAAATAAGTTTTCATCTTGAGAATATTCTAGGTTTTATATGTTGTAAGGTATGAGTTATTTTCTATCTAGCTTGTGTGTATATGACAAGGTGAAAGGAGTTTTGGTTAGTATGAGAATTGATTCTATAGATTAGTTCATCAGGAGCCATGATTTGGAATGAAAATACGAGAATAGGATTGTGTATAGAGACATATTGAATATGGATTGGTTTTCAAAACTAATATTGTCATAGAGAAAAGTTGGCTTTTGTTGATGAAGCTGAAAGCGTGATGAAATCTTGTGTAGTTGATTGTATATGAGAGGTATGCAAAAAAATATTATTGTATTTATAAATTTCCTAAAAATTAATATGTAATCTTAATAAACCCATCCTAATATCCCCTTGTAACCCTAACACAATTTGGTTCATTTCACACCTTTAACCATGTTGTTATGCCTACTCACCATTAGGCCTTATACACAGGAAAAGTTTGTCTCATAAAACTGAGGAATCCAATAAATTTTGCTAAACATAAACATGAATAAATAAAATTAATAGAGTATTAATTACCTCATTCTCATCATAAAATTAATTATAAATCTTAAATAAATCTCCAATCACATAAAACACCTCTATAACTGGGTCATTCCATTTTGTTAGATACTGCCAAAACATAGTCAATAACTTTTGACTATTTACACTTCAATAGGGACAAACCAATATTATAAAATAATTAGAATTAAAATTTGAGACCTCATACAAATATTAAAATTAATTTTACTCTTAAACACTATCCAAATCACTTCAAATTCACTTTTTCAAGATGACTACTCAAAATGGTCATTCTGATCCAAAACATAGTCGTGTAGAAGTTCATGTTTAACACTTGAAATGGCACTTAAAATACTTATAATTGACATGAATATTTTATATAAGTATTATATATAATTTTATAATTGATATAAATTAATATATAGTGACAAATAGTGGTCTTATAGACCAATTTGTTAGCTTTCTCTTACATGGTACTCACACAGATAGCGAATTTTTGCTTTCACATATCAGCACCTCAAGTCTATTTCTCCATATTATATAAATAATTAATAATTAATTTATGTTTAAAACCATAAAAATTTATTCATTATATTCACCAAATTATTTCATATATGATCAATCACTTCACTTCACCTTTCATACATAGGACTGTCAATTTGTCTTAAGAACTAGTCATGGTGAACATGAATTTCAACATCTATATAACCACTTAATTAAACATATTATGCATTTAATTGAAAATTATACATAATAATAACATATAAAATCTCACATATAAAAGTTTAAAATTTAAAATATAAATTATATAGATGATTCTTTCAAATATACACCTTCATAGTTCAAGTTCACAAGACATGTCATCTTGAAAGCATTTTCTTACCTGTATGTGAGCATCTTCAAGCTTCATAAAATAATATAAAATTATTTATAGGTCTTAAAAAAATATATGAAAAAAATTGGATACATCCTTAATCATCTAATACCAATCCCTAAATGCTTTCTCACTATGACCAGTTTTTTTCACTATTTTAACTCTTTGCTAGTTTAGTGATAGGTCAACTTGGGTGAGAAAATTAGTTGAAACAAAATATATATATTTTCAAAAAACACCATGGAAATAAATAAAAATAATTTACCTTCAATCTACATTTATTTCCATGCATTGACCTTGTCACGTGTACATGTAGCATCAAATTATTAAAAAATAAGTAGTTTTCTATAGCTTCTACTCATTAACATGACATACAAGTACCACCTGGATGTGAATTTAGGATTTATATACCACATAAAATCATCAAAATTGATCAAAAAATTATTATTGGCACTTTCTAGTAAGATCTTCAGCATTAGGTGAATATGAGGGTTTAGAGAGGGTTTTAAACCAGTTTATAGTCTTAACATTTATTCATAGAGTATGAACCATAAAATGATAAATTAATGATTTTAAATCATTATTAATAACCTTTTACATCTCTACCAAAAGGATAAATAAACCATGCTAAATTTACGTCTGCCAATGAGCACCTCAATTTCCTTATTGGGTTTGGAACTGTCAATTTGCATGCATAAGAGACCTTGAAACATGTTTTCTTGATTTCATTTTCAATATATGACCTAAAAATTGGTAATAATTATTTAATAAAGCTTCCAAATATCATTCCATTCTCACATGTGCTCTTAGCATCTCATAATCTCAAGTTCACTCATCATTAGACCTCACTAGGTCTCTTTGCACACTAGGCTTAGGACTGCCAGTCATACTTGGAATTTTAATACACATGGAAACCTCTTGTATTGATATAATAACCTCATCCACATGTCATATGAAATAATACCAAGCTCTCATGTTTATAATTTTATTCACATAGGTATCACATTGTGCTTCTCAACAAGCTACCAAGATCATTCCATCATAATAGGTCTCCTATGCAAGGTTTATGCCTCAATACATGACCTTTCTGCCATTGTAGATGAAATTTCAACATTATTCCCATGTTCAAACACCTTACAATATTATATACCACCACTATTCATCCTTCATAGATATTGTTTACATCTTAATACTTGTGGTAAGATTTTATAGAGCCTAAGACTAGTTTGTTTGCATATTAGACCTATAGATATTTCATCTATAATCACACTTTGAGACATACTATGGTGATTCAATGCTTAAAATTCATGTTAAAATTATCTCAAACATCCTCATATTCCTATGTGAATTCATCTCCTAGAGCCATCATACTCCCTTTTGCATTAGACTAGTTATCCCATGCTCAAGTCTTCTCATGACATCATCCTTCATCAAAGACATGTAATCACTCATTTAATCATTTCTCACTATGCATTATAAGATACTCAAATTGATCCCAATAACTCAATATTCTTTTCACATCAATAACCATACACAAACATATGACGTAAATGAGAACTGTACAAAAACCTCCCCCTTTGTCATTGATGGCAAACCACAAATGAAATGATCAACACAACTTCTCCATCAATATGATCTATCTCCCCCTTTGATATTAATGATAAAGGGTATCTCAAACTACCACAATGTCTTTTCACTTTAACTCAATAATGCTTACTAGATAAACTTGACCAAATGCTTACCTTATAATGATAGAACTATTATCTCTCAACATGACTTTATGACTCAACACCTTGACCTATGTATATCATGGATCCAAAAATATCCATCAGATATTAATGTTACTTAAACCCATTCATACCATGGCACTTTATCTTTGAACCTAACCCTGATGACTTCTTTATAAAATATCTCGTTTTGATCAATCAAAATTGAAGCTTACCTCACCTTAGGCTCATATCTACTGAATTAGATAATTTATTCATCATAGAGAAACAAATCTCCCCTTGAGACCATGCATACTTCTCTCAAATATTTTTAGGCTAGCCAAGTTAGCTCCTCTAACTATATTGTTCACCTAGATCATGTTATTTGAAATTAAAAGGTTATAATAAATACTTATTTCATAATCATACCATACCTTGTATGAAGATAACTTCACCATACATGAGCTATCAATAGAGGTCAACATATTTTGTGTAGAAACACTCCTTATAAGACCCATATGGCCTTCTTTAATGGTCATCAAACCTTCTTACATGAAGTTAATAGTCATTACAAAATTGCCATCTGATCAACCAAAAACATAAAACACAAGAAGAAGGAAACTTGTCCTTGACATCTATTGAAGAATCATGAAAATAGAATATGTTATATATAATACCCATATAAACCTATTCTTCATTAGGACTGCTCAATCATAGATATGGTTTTAAAGAAACAAAACTACGTTTTACAATTGAATGAATTATCTTTGAGAAAAATACTCTTAAGATTGCATACACCATTCTTCATGCTCCATAGGTCTCTAATATACTCTTTTAGTCATTAGGTCTTAACTTCATCTTATGGTACCTTCAATAGAACATCTCAACCAGCTAGGTTTGTAGACAATTTTTAAAATCACTATCAAGAACCTTTGATAAAACTTAAAAAACTTGTCATATCCAGATCACTATTATGGTACTTTTAATAAGTCATAGTTCTTCCTCTTTAACCTTATGTGGTCACCAACAAATCCGGACCATGCTTCTTTAGACAACTCTGTCATATATTCGGTCTATACATAGTTAAGACCTTGTTTCAAGCATCCTAAGAAAATAGTCTCTAATTTTAATACCATTGGTATTACAGACCAATCTATGACTCATGTGCACTCTTGACACTCATGATCAATAAAATCATGTATTATATTTTATTACCTCAATTCATATATGGTTATCCACCATAAAAATATAAATAAGGACATACTTTTATACCTTTATACCTTATGAAGGCTATATGGACCTCATATAAAACCTCTTATCATCTAAGACATCTTCATAGACTCAACTCAGCTCCTCTTGATTGATGATCAACTCATAGCATATTCATAGTAACACAAGCTTGAGCATACCCTCTAAATCATCTTTAGTCCTTGAATCTTATGGAGAAAACATTTACTTGAAATGGCATTGGTCTTATAATCAATAACTCTCATGAGTTTTTGATTAGTTGTTTCATCAATATACCTACACATACCTTCTTACAAGGCCTAAATAAAAGTTATGCAAGACACCTTGATGCTTTGACCTATACCTTTCTCTCAACATGTCTTCAATTTAATTTTGATTGTTAGCTTAGGATTGATTTTTTATTTGGATTCAACATAATCCTTCTTATTCAATCTTGTCACTATTATCATGCAATATTGTATAAAAACATCAATCATGACCTTCACAAACATATCCATATTGTGCTTCTAGGATCACCTTCAAGCTATCAAACCACCTTTAGATGACTTGATCTGATACCGATTATTGAAAACACAACCACTGAAAGCGAGGGGGGGTGAATCAATGTGCAAACATTTCACTGAATCCTTTTCATAATTATTTATTCATTCAAACTAACATAGAGACATAACAATACATAAAAGAGTAATTAAATAATAATGAAGTAATATATAAATAAATGAACACTAAATCTATGTGGGAAACACTCATGGGGGATAAATTCCACTATCACACCACTTTGACTATTATCCTATAAGTAATGAAACCACATTTAGTGAGGCACCAACCCATCTAGTCCTTTAAAAATCTCTAACTTGAAAGGAGGATACAACCCAATAAGTTTCTTGGAACCAACCCAACCACTTTAAGGACACTTATACAAACTCCAAATAACAAGGAAACTCTAACACCCTCTTGACAAAACACCAACCCAGCCAAGGCAAGCTTAATCACCTCAAAATACCTTGTTACTCTCTCAACTAATGGTGATATCTTATTCATCTCTTTCTTCTCTAATCCCAAAATCCATTGAATATCATATACTTGGAACACACTTCTCATGAAACTATTGATTTTCTCTCTTTAACAATCAATTTCTTTAGGTCTCTTTAGTCTTCTACCCCTCTTAAACAACCTTATAGGCTTACTCGCTCAACATACCTTTTCCAGGCTCATTAGATCCATTTAACTTATCATACATATACATAATATATGTTATATAAACATTTATTATATTATTATCCCTATAATGGTCTTTAAAGACATAATTTTTCTCCTCCAAGATTTCTTCTTCTTTGCTTAATTTCACTATTCTCTAACTAGCTAAAATATGCTAATTATGCCTTGCTTTTATACTCACCCCTTGATCTTACCCATCTTTGTCAAAAATTAAATTTTACATAATTATATAAAACTTTTAATAGGTCCAAAAAAACATTACATAATTATTAAAACCAATTCATATGTCCGTCATACCCCTTAAGGGCCAAAACCTATATTATGCTGGAAGGAGACCTAATGCAATTAGGCATGTCTTAAGAACACGTTACCACTTTGACTACTAGAACCACATTTAGCATCCAAAAATGTATGAAAAAATTAATATTTAAATTTAATAAACCCATCCTAATATATATATTTTTTCCCTAACATCATTTTGTTTAATTCACATCTTGAACCATGCTATTAGGCCTAATCACCATTAGGCCTTTATACATGGGAAAAGTCTATCTCTAAAACTAAAGCATCCAATAAATTTTACAAATAAAAAAATTAAAAAATAAAATTAAAATATTAATCATGACCTCATTTTTATAAAAAAAACATTATACACCTTTAATTAATCTACAATCACATAAAAACATCAACAAGCTCACTCTATTCTACCAAAAACTAGCAAAACATAGTCAATAACTTTTGACTATTCACACTTCAAAAAAAACAATTTTCTTTTTGAAAATAATTATCATATACCTTTGATACATATTCAATATATTAAAATTCATTATATTCATAAAAATTATGCAAATCACTTCAAATTCATTTATGCAAGATGACTACTCAAAATGGTCATTTTGTTCCAAAACATAGTCATGTAGAAGTTCATGTTTAACACTTGAAATGTCACTTCCAATAATTATAATTAAGATAAATAGTTAATGTGAGTATTATAAATCATTAAAAAATTGATATATATATGACAATATAGTGATAAATATTGGTCTTATAAACTAATTTGTCATCTCTCTTTTACACAATGCTCAGATAACTAGATAGATCATTTTTACTTTCATGTCTCAATACCTTAAATTTGTCTATCCATATTATATAAATAATTAATAAGTAATTTAGGAATAAAAACATAAAAATATATTAATTATATGAATAAAATTATTTCATAGGGACTCTATCACTTCAGTTGACCTTTCATACATAGGACTGTCAATTTGTCTTAAGAACCAGTCATGGTGAACATGACTTCTAACGTATGTTTAACCACTTCCTTGAACATATTATGAATCTAGGTGAGCCTTATAAATCATAAAAACTTATAAAATAACACATATAAAGAGTTTAAATATAAAATATGGAGTATCTAAACCATTCTTTGAAACATACACCTTCACAGTTCAACTTCACTAGACATGTCATCTTGAGAGCACTTTATTTCCTATATGTGAGAGAATTAAATATTTATAAAAAATATATCATGAGTTTAAAGTATTAAAAAATTATCCAGAACAATTGGATACATCCCTAATCATATAAAACTAATCCCTAAACACTTTCTCACTCTAACTAGTTTTCTTCATTGTTTTCACTCTTTGCCAATTTAGTGATAGGTCACCTTGGGTGAGAAAATTATTTGGAATAGAATATATATATATATATATATATATATATATATATATATATATATATATATATATATATATATATATATATATCATAAAAATAAAACCATGTACATAAATAAAATATATTTATGTTTAATATTCATCCACTTTCATGCATTGACCTAGTCAACTCTACCTGTAGTATCAAATTCTTGAAAAACAAGTTGTTTTCTATAGTTTGTGCTCATTACCGTAAGACACCAATTACACCTAGAGGTGCATAGAGGATTTATCTCCCACATAAAATCATAAAAATTTATTAAAAAAACCATTATTGTAACTTTATAGCAAGATCTTCAACATTAGGTTAATATGAGGTTTTAGAGAGTGTTTTGAACAAGTTTACACTCTTAAAATTTGTTCATATAATATTTCCACTAAAATTATAAACTAATGATAGGAAATAATTATTAATAAACTTTTTTATATCTCTAAAAATGATTAGTACACCATGAAAAATTCACATATGACAATGAACACCTAGACTTCCTTCTCAGGCTTGGAAACCTTCAATTTGCATGCATAAGAGACCTTCAAACATTTTTTCTTATTTTCCATTTCAATCCATGATCTAAAACTTGGTAATAATGATTTAATAAACATGTCAAAGCTCATTCCATTCTCACATGATCTCTTATAATCTTGGAATCTCAACTTGAATCCTCATTGGACCTCACTAGGTCTCTTTGCACACTAGGCTCAGGACTGCTAATCGTACTTGGAATTTGAATGCACTTAGAAACTTATTATATTTATATAAGAACATAATACACATGTCATATGAAATAATATGAAACTCTCATTTTTCCTATTTATTCACATAGGTCTAACACTATTCTTCTCAACAAGCTACCAAGCCTATTCCATCAAACTAAGTCTCTCACACAAGGTTTATGCTTTAATACATGACCTTAAATCCACTGTAGATGAATTTTAAATATTTTTCACATGTTAAAACACCTTATAATATTCTCTACCACTAGTATTCATCATTCATAGGTATTTTTAACATCTTAAGACCCCTTTTTAGATATGACAAAGTCTAAGACTAGTTTATTTTCATAGTAGACCTATAGGTCTTACCTTTGTAGTCACACTATGAGACATACCTAGGTGATTTAATGATTCAAATTCATATTCAAATAATCTTAGACATCCTCGTATTCCTCTATGAATTCATATCCTAGAGCCATCAACTCCATCTTTCACCACATTAGATATCCCATGCTCAAGCCTTCTCATGACATAATCCTTCATCAGAGACTTGTAATCACTCATTTCATCATTATTCAATATGCATCACAAGACATTAAAATGGATTACCATACCTCATTATTGTTTTGACATCAAATACCATACACAATACTATGACATCAATGACAACTTTGTAATCTTATATGGAGTTAGGTGGAGAATGTTTTAGATATGCTTCATAAGATTCTCATGGTTTTGATTTTTGAGGTATTATTTCAAAATGTATGATTCTAGATTCTAGAGGAGTCTATTTATCTTTAATTTCAAAGAGGAAATGAATTGAGAAAATTTTAGTTTTAGAAAATATGTATGTTCTTCGAGAAAGTTCATAATGGGGAGAAGTAGCCTATTTAGAGATGTTTCTGAGAGTGGTTTCCATCTTTTGACTTGAGAGGACAGTATGGAGTTAGGGGGAGTTTTGTAGTATGTGTTGTGAAGTTTCAAGACAATGATGTAAAATTCATAAAAAGCATGATTTATTGAAGTACAATTTAAGTGTTCTAGAAGTTGTCTACAATAATTGGTATGAGCCTAAGGTGAGTTTTTGTTAGAAATTTATTTTGTTGTTTATTGAAGTTCAGGTCCAAAGATCAAATAGTATTTGTGGAAGACCTTTTGTCATTGATGTCAAAAGGGGGAGACTGAGTAGATGGTAAAAGTACCATTTTGATGTGATTTCAAATTGTAGTTTGTTTTCCATCAATACGTTTGCCATCAATGATAAAGGGTGACTTTCTTGGAATGTTGTTGTGATTGATGTCAAAAGAGTGCATCATGTAAAGGCATAATGGTAATTGATTTCAAAGGTCTATTTTATCAAGTACTTGAGCATGGTAATGGCATAAAGGTATTTTTTTCATGAGAGGGAAGAGTGTCATCATAAGAAGATAAGAGTGTGGTCATTAATGTCAAAAAAATTCTATTGATAAGAGTTCTTAGTTTCTATAAATCTCACAGTTACTGACTGAGTTTGTAGCTTGCCATGAAAGTCATTTTTGGTGAAGTAGATAATTATCCAAAATAATTGTTATCTATCATATAGAGACATAGAAATAGACCGCATAATTGATTTAGACTAAAGACCATTGAATAAGTTATTTTGAGTTAAGAAAGGTAATCTAAGGATTTTGGAGAATAAGATCATGTCCAAAGCTATTGGGTGGGCAACTAAAAAATACATTAGATTTTTTACATACTACATCAAAATTACTATGGATTAAATCATATTTGTTAAGAAATACATCAAACATTCTAAGGAATAAATTAGGCATTTTAAGGATCACATCAAATTTTCTATGGATTCCATCAGGTTTGCTATGAATTTGACTAGAGTTAATACATATTTCATTAGGGGTGTTACACAATACATCAGAGCTCCTATGAATTGATTTACAACTACAATAGACTTCATCAAGCTAACACTAAATATATTTTAATGATTGTTTGGTCTAACCTAGTTCTTTTTCACTTAAGCCAACCTATGTGAGTGAGTTATTATATATGCTAATGGTAATTTTTTTTACAAAAGAGAATAAATCATTATGTAACCAATTATAGATTTTTGTTTGGCCAACCTTCTAGAAACTATTAAGTACTATCTTATATATAGGCAAGATCAAAATTTCATTTTGTAATATGGAAATAGAGGATTATTATTTATTAGGGATCAGAGTAGAGGTCTATTAAGGAAAAAATGGCTAGAGAGGATGATTAAAAATATTTTTTAAGGAGTAGAGTAGAGGTCTATTGAGGAATAGAGTAATAGAATGGAGTGAGTATGAAATCAACAAATGATTCATAGATTTTAAAAAATCAGAAAAAAGTGATGAACATAAAAATAATAAAATTATTCTAAGAGTGATGAGTATAAAAACAACATAATGAATCTGAGAGTGATGACAAAAAAAATAATAGAATGAATTTGAGTGTGATGAGTACAAAAATAACAAAATTGACATGAGAGTGATGAAGAAAAAAATAGAAAAAGGAATTTGAGATAGATAAGAAAAAAGAGAGAAGAATTATACCATCATATGTTGATGGAAACAAATAAGAATGGTATGTGATTTGAAGCAGTTGATTTGGTGCTTTTTAAATGGGTTTGAAGCCTCATATAGATTTGTAACTATAAATCAGGGAGTTGGTACTTCCTAACAAGTGGGTGCTTGCTGAATATTTTTGTCAAGTTTATGCTTAATAATTTGGGGATAGTACCTCAAGCTAAGTGTGTTCTCAATAATATTGTATACTTATTGCATATATTATTTAAGACAAGTAGTCTATGCAATGATCACTGTGGGTTTTCTTCCCTTTAAGGGTTTCCCACCTATATCATGTGTTATGTTTTATGTTCTCTACTATGGTTTGATTTATCTATGGATTCTACATTTATGCTTGACT
Organism: Torreya grandis; assembly: GCA_037957365.1. Lineage (NCBI taxonomy): Eukaryota > Viridiplantae > Streptophyta > Pinopsida > Cupressales > Taxaceae > Torreya > Torreya grandis. Next base: position 71,503 of record JARHVA010008931.1, on the reverse strand, counting down.
AATGAAATAAATAATTAGAATAAATTTTTAAGAGCTCAATAATTCACCACCCCCATCCCAATGGTTGTGTTTACAACATAATGCCAATTTATTCTTGATATGTGAATAAGCAAAGATGAGTCTAGTGCGTGAATTAAAAAAAAAATTAAACATACACACATGTACACATGTGTGTATGTACCTAAATATGTGTGCATGAACACACACACAAGCACACACACATATGTGCATGCCCTCCCACACACACACACACACACACACACACACACACACACACACACACACACATTTAATTATATTTAAGAAATTTTTTGAATAATATTATCTAAGGATTTAGGACTAAAAATAATTTTATTTATATGTTGTGGGTCATGGATCAAGCCAACATGATCAAACCTATAAATTATAGTGGTGGCCAACCATGTCCATCCTTAGTGAGACTACATATAGTCTACCTCCCCTTAACCATGGGAGATGTTTCCTAGCTATCATTTGACCAAGTGATTATACTATGGCTTTGTCCACTTCTATAATCAAAATAGGGTGGCCATGTTATCACCTCACTCCCACATTGTTGGGTGGGTTGTGGCCTTGCCTGCCCTTTCCCATACCTTTTTATTTACATTGAATATTATTGTAAAAGAAGAATATATTTTTTTTAATTTTAAATTTATTTATACACAAATACACATAAATACACATATTATACCTTTTATAAATATTATATGTGTGTTGCATATAATATATACATGTATCAATTTATTCCTATACCTATGATATATGTATAATATGTATGAATTCTTTGAAGGTAAATACAAATATTACCAACAATTCATTTTATTTTTCCTTAAGAAAAACTTACTGCATATAATTTTTATTATAATAGGTAATTTTAAATTACTCATAATAGGGTTCATACTTAATTTGAAAGGGAAGTTTCCCTTACTAAAATAGGTTCAATACTGTAGGTTCAAGATCTATACTGGGAACATCCAAATTAACTCTATTAGAGTTCATACAAACTCTAGTAGAATTCATAGCTTTATCTATGAAAGTTTGGAAGAGTTTGTAGTGGTATACTTTGGGGATATTAGATGATTAAGAATTCTGTAGCAAGGCCACTAAGATGAAAAAGGATAATAGAATACATTAGTGAAGGGTGGAATCTGGTCTGAATTAGTTTGTAGCTATAGACTAGGTGATTCTATAACTACATAAGGAGTCTATAGATGTAGACTGGGTGAGTCCATAACTACTAGCAAAGTCTATTGCTGAGTTCAAAGTAGACTAGGTGATATGGTAACATGCAAGATGCGTTTATAGCTCCCTAGATATCAATATCCTTCATATGGGTTTCCTTAGAATATCATCTAAAATTTATTTATTCTCTATGGAATTTTATATTATCTACGCATACAAAAAAATGTAAAACAAAACATGCAAAGAGTTAGAATAAAGTGATACAATCAGTAGCTTAGAATTTAGTTGCATTCAATAAGATCGAGTATCTATTTACTGCACTAAGATTAAATAAAACCCTAATATCCTTTCAATTTTCCATCTATAGGAGAGGTAATTGAGGGAAAATGAAGAAAATTGATGGTAAAAATGAGTTATATTTTAGACTCATCAAAGGTCATTCACATAGTTGTAATTTGTGTACAGTAGCATCTATAAGTCACATAATTATATATTCCAATTTAATCAAATATGTTTAATTACATGAAATGAAAAAGGAATAGCTCACCACATTAGATCTCCTCTTCTTTCTATAAAATAAATTTCCTCACCCATCTCTAAATGAGAGAGATTTACCATTGACCACAACCTTGTCAAGCCTTGCTGATGTCACATGTGTGAAAAATTATGGTATTAAACTAGGTATAATAGAGTGATATCATCAAATTGTGCATTGAATTTTCCCCAAAGAAATCTTATTATCAAATTCATTACTTACAAAATCTGCCAAGCATTGGGATTCATACCTCAGTAGTGTACATCATATATAAATAATATTTCTAAACTAGTAATCAATAATAAATAAAGGTGATAAATAATAAAAGGAGTTTAAATATAATTAAAAAATATAATAAAATCATTAATAGTAATAATTTTAAAAAAAACAAAAAAAATGATAAAAATAACAAGGTTGGAAAATATTACATGATTCCCAAAACCCACAACAACTCAAGATCTATGTGTTTTCAATCATATAACACATGCATAAAAATGAACAAGTTTTTGCTCATTAGAGATATCCCACCCCCAAAAATACAATATCCCATTAAAATGGTAGTTTGATATTTTCCACCCTCTCACACCCTTGAAAATGCCTTTATGATATGTACTAGATAATACTTAGTGAACTTAATGAAATTAATGGGTGCAAAACACTATTAATTCTTCTTTTGTAACCCTCCATTATAAATCATAGAATAAGGAAAATAAAATAAACAAGAATAATATCATAAATTTAAATAAAAACATTCCAACCACTATTTTAAAATAATGTGCTAATCCATAAATGAGTTTTTAGTTAAAACAAAGTAGATCCATGGGTCATAAAATTAAATTTCATCCTTTAAGAAAATAGAATAAAATGTAGTCATAAATATATTCAAAATGGAAAATCACAACTCCATATGTGATCAAAATAAAAACTTTAGAAGGTCAATAAAACTATAAATTTATATTTAACTAACATATTAATCAAGATAAGTATTAATAAATATAATTGGACATCATCTCCTACCCAAAAGTAGGCTTCCAATTTTTTTCTCACAGATTCTTGAATGAAATCATGATAAAAAAAGGATCCTTTAATTCCTATATCCATATGCACTTTAAATGTAAAATGTAAAAATTAATATTTAAACACTTTTAATTCATCACTACACTACAATAAGTTTCCAATATATCTAACAAAACTGCTCTAACCTAAGCTAGGTATAATTCCATTCCTCCAATAAAGATTTTTATTTATTTATTTTTATTTATTATTTTTTTAAAAACTTTTGAAGGTGTTGTATCAATAATATCCAATGTATCATTAATATATGATGGCACACCATGCATTAAGTATCCTTAAATCACAACAATTAATTTTTCACCCAACTCAACTTATGGTAGATAAATATTGAACATGGTTGATAAAGAGTCACAAACCACCCCTTCCATAAGTTATTGCTTCCTGAAGGTCATAGAGTGGAAATATTCTAACACAACTATTCTTAAGGTCATTTTCTCAAGTTATAGGGATAAATTTTTATACAATCTAAACCCACATTTTATTTAAAATTATAAAGGAGTTTTAAAATATTAATAAGTATTGAGTTTTCCTAGTATGATATTTTTATTAGGACTATCACATAGTGTCTAATATTATAAATAGTATAGTACATATATTGGCATTAGTAATAAACAATAAAAATTAACATCTTAGGGCAATACAATCTCACTCATGTTAAATTAATAACTATATAATAATGTGTCGATTAATGTGTTTTACTATATATGGGTCTTTCCCAAACATGTGTTATAATTTATAGACATGAATTTAAATTGTGATTAAGACAGGATGTGACAAAAACTATGTCAGTAAAAATACTCCTTTTCTTTATTCATTCCTTTTGATTTATTGCATGCTAGAATGAATTAAATATTAATTCAAATGGTTCTATAATGATAGATAGGGTCTATCCATAATCATTTTGGAACATACTAAGGTGTTTCACAACTAAATTATATAATCATGGTTTTAATTAAAAAAAAAACCTAAATATTGATTAGTTATTGACCATGCTTTAATACCAATGTCTATCACCCCCATATGGTAATTCCAAATAAAAATAATGTTTTTTAATCTTTTAATCCAATATTTTTTTCATGTGGAAATGAAATGAAAACCAATTTATTAACAAATAAATTAATCAAAAATTCATAAATACCTAAAATAATCATTATTTCCATTAAAATTTGTCATTAATCCTTTTTTATTAATATG
>JARHVA010008931.1:52500-60000 GCA_037957365.1 Torreya grandis | reverse complement strand
TAATTACACAAAATAATTAGGCATAATTGAAAATTAAAATTATAATGACTTATAAAGAACATAAAGTTAGTGTGAATAGGGTTTCTTTGCTATCTAGCTATTTTTTTTCTTGTTCTCTGCTTTAGCTCTCTTCACACTAGGTTAAGTTTACTTGGGGTATTTTTACATTTATCCAACATTGGTTATGTTTTAGTCTGTTTGGTGGAATATCCTATATATACCCACCTCTTTCTCTCATAGGATTATCCCATTCTATTGTATTTCTTTGTATTCTCTTAAGTTAAATATAATTTATTTGGCTCATATGTGATTTCTATTTTTCTTTCTCTCAATCACTTGCATTCTTGGGTAGAAACCTTTCATGGTATCAAAGTTTTTTTGATTTTTGGGTTAGTATTTTTTTTATAAATATTAGAGTGTATGGATTTTTTTCAAATTACATGAGTATTCTCTTCTCTTACATCCTTGGATGATCTAGAGAATCAAAAAAGTGTGGAGAAAACTCTAGTTTCTAAGGGGGTTTATTTTGACTTGGCAATTGTAGATTTTTTGGAGGTTCCTAGAGAATTTATCAGCTGATGGTTGATTATAGAGAAACCAAGATAGTCAGGTTTTCATTTCATCAAATTTGGACATCAAAATCCAGATCTATGGGCTTTTGAAGCTCAGATTTGACATTCAACTCGCATAATTTCTATTTATACAATATTGAAGGTTGTATCATGCCTTTTCTTGTCTTAGGCAACTCATTCAACCTTTACATGCTAGTTTTTCATTTCTAAAGTCATTTTTTGCTATTGAAATTATATTTTTGGTACTATATCTAAATTTTATGTACATTAAAAAGATAATTGCTTTCTATCTTTTATTTATAGCATAAAAAAAAATCTTGGTATCTATTAGTTTTTGTGTGTAGAAAATAGATCATCTGCAAATGTAATTGGAAATTTTCTGTAGGCCCCCTCTCCATTGGTAGTTTTGTTTTGACAAATAAACTTTTTAGGCTTCTATCTCAGTCATCTAAGATTTGATTTTGGTGCATTTATTTTGATTTGGGGTAGAATTTCATTGGCTTTGTAGTGGTGTGAATCATTTTTTATTTTGGTGTCTAGATTTTCTAGAAAGTGTAGATTTTAGTCGCTATTAGTGAGTAGTCCTCATTTTCAAAACTTCCAAGACTCAATTTGGGGTCATATGAAAACATTTTCAAATTATTTTTTTTGAAAGTGCATGATTTTTTGAAAAATTCTTAGATCTATAATCAGTGTGGTCTAGTTTTGCTCATAAAATGTACTTTCAATATAAGGCCTAATTTTTCCATTTGCATGTATGAAATCAAAATACCACTTAGTTATTTTGGCTTGTGGAAAATGTAATGCACTAATTATAAAGTGAAAATATCATATTTTGATGGGGGGGGGGGGTTTACCGATTGATTAAATTGAGGGGAGTGATCTTGTAGTGGTTAATTGCTTTCATCTCTTGGTTGTGTGTTTTTGCAATGTGGAAATCCTAAATTGAACTCCTAACTCCATATAATTATGCATCATGGAAAAAACTAGTATAAAGTTATCTAATGGGAAAAGGTTACACATGATATGTAAAATAATCTATTCGTGAACATACTGATGTGAGTACAAAGGTAGTATAGGAGATCAATCATGAGAAAACTCTTAGGTACATTTGTTCATTTGAATCTTTTGACTTATAATTTCATGTTTAAAAATTTACAACACCTTAGGAAGCTTGGGATACTTTCAAAAAACTATATGGTAAAACTAATAAGATTAGGGGTTATCAAATTGATAACGATTTGATGAATCTTGATCCTAAGGAGTTTGGAAAAATACAATACTATATCTCCAAGATTAAGCAATTGATAACACAACTAAAGGATTGCATGATTACTAAATAGGAATTACAATTGATTCTAAATGTGTTACCTAAACTTGGTCCCGAGTATTTAGTATTTGTTTCTAGCTTTCACACTCATCAGGTTTCCATGGGAACTACATATGTTGAGCCTAATTTTGATGATTATTCAAATCTTCTAATCCAAGAAAAAGCTAAGTTAATTCAAATGGGCATCATCAAGTCTTCCAAGCCACAAGCATTGGTGGCTAGTGAACCTAAGGTACAAAAAGAATCAGGGAATCTTGTAAGAAATAAAAGAATAAAGAAAATAAGCCACATAAAGAATCTGTGTCCTCTCGCTCCAAAAGGGAATAATCTAAGAAGGAGAAGCCTCATGTAAATATTACAAGAAATTGGGGCATGAAGAACACAAATGTTACATAAAGAAAATTGATGAATTTCAACATCAACTAAATAAGGTTCAATTGAATTCATCCAAAGCAGGTTCATCTTCTTCTTCATCATCATCAAAGTTTATGAAACAAAAGGGGAAAGAACTTTTGGTAGTTTCAGATTCTGAGTCATGGAAATGGATCCTTGATTCTAGACCTTCACATCATATGGTTTCATCACAGAGTATGTTCTCTTCATATGAGACTTGTTAATCACCACCCATTCTAAGGGCCAACAACACATCTATGAGTGTTTGTGGGAAAGGATCAATTGACATTGACAAATGATCATTCAATGATGACCTTTATGTACCATAATTATCTACCAATATCATTTCTATCTATCAGATTACACATGGTGAAGCAGGAAAGAGTTTTGAGTTCACACCTAATTCTGTGATTATTCTAGATTGGTATAATAGATATATAATTGCATTTGGGGAGGTAGATCATCAATCTTAAGTGTTCACCTTCTCACATTTTGCTCCTATTATTCCTTTGGATGAGGTTCACACTCATGTGGACACTTTTGAGGAGATTCATTATGGTCATTTGCATCTTGGTGTTCTTTCATCAATTGAGGTTCTAGAGACATGTGATGGCATTCCATCTCCTCCTTCATCCCTTGTTGCATCTATAGAATGTAGTGTTGTTACATCCATGGTTTCAAGTTATTCAGTGTAGTAGGACATCCATAGTATTCCAAATTCATCCATTTGGGATGAGTACTTGATAGGTATTATAGGCTTGTTTTGTGATTCCTATCTTGCAGACTTGGAGGACACTATTGATGATATTCATATTCTGTTTGATGAACTTTATTCATCTTCTTTAGATGTTCATGGGAATTTTTTTGACCATCTTGTTCATTGCCCACATGATCATTCCTCACAGTTTGACATGATTGTGTCTAATATTGATCAATATTTTGAGGAGGCACCTTTTTCTTCATATAAGATAACTTTTTCTTTGGATCATCTTCTACATCATTTTCCACTAGATCCTATATTATCACATTCTTCAGTTTGGCATGTGACTCCTGATTGGTTTATGGTTTCTTTCAGCATCAACATGGTGACACTTGAGTAAAATTCAAATACTTCATACATTTTGAGTTTTCTAACTTCATATTCCTTTTGGGAATGGGCAGACTTCCTACACACATTCTTGGTTCTATTTCTTCCTAGGGGAAATAAAATTGTATGGTGATCATGGATCATCTTTTGAATTCATTGTTAGACATCTATCATCAGTGCAAGTGACTCTACATTAAGAGGGGTGATACTTTATCTCTATTCATTTCCTTTATTCTTGGGGGGATTATTCATTGTATTTATGTGTTAGAATTTATATCATATGATTCATGTTGACTCTATGTTTCCACACTTATTTTATTATCAATTTTGGGGAGGAGTTTTTTCCCATGTGGTTTTCTCCTTTACTCTAGTTGAGACTTATTTTTACATGGGTACCTAATATGGCCTAGTAGCTAGGACCTATCCATCATTGCATCCTTGTAATTTTTAGCTTCTCCCTAAATTTCATTTAAGGTGGGTGTTGGTGTGAATAGGATTACTTTGTTATCTAGCTATTTCTTAGCTTCTTCTCTGCATTAGCTCTCTTCACATTAAATTAATTTTAATTAGGGTCTTTTTATATTTATCCCACATTGGTTACATTTTGAGTCTCTTGGGTAGAATATCCTATATATAACCACCTCTTTCTCTCATATGAGCATCCCATTATATTGTATTACCTTGAATTATTTTGAGTTGAATACAATTTATTTGGCTCATATGTGATTTATATTTCTCTTTCTCTCAATCACTTGCATTCTTGGCTAGAAATATTTCAATAAACACCTAAAGACAACCAAATAGCCAAATATTTTAATGAGAATATATATAATCTCATGAATATCATTTAATAAAATATTGCCATGAATGAAAGGGAACATATAGATTCATTTTTAGCACTAAAAATATGTTTATCATCTCATGCCCTTTATTGAGTTGTAAACCCATCAGCACAATTAAAGTTGACATTCTCATCCATCAAGATTTAGGGGATGTTGGGGAATGGACTATACTATGTAAAAAATGGAAAGATATTATAAATAAGGGCCTAGATATGTTGACCATGACCCTCCTCTCCCATGGATAGTAAGTCCTTATATGGCTATAATTCATGTTCTAGTTTCTTGAATGTTTTCTAGTAGTTTGTCAATTATGTTAAGCTTTTATATTCTAGGTTTTGTTTTTTCTTTCTATCAAAGGTGTACCATTTGGGATTTTATTGACAAATATTTTTCTCCCCTGTAGAAGGTTATGGTCCCTCTAAAAACCCCTGAATTACACATAATGAAAGAATAAATTTTAAAGAATAATCCAAATACATATCCTATGTTTTAATCTAAATAAGCATAAGTTCTTAAAACTACATCTACGTCAAATTGAAAACTTAATCCCTTGAAGAGTAAATGGTGTTAATCATTTATTTAAATTATAATTATTACCATCTCATAACTTATATAGTTCTTATATTTGTAAGTATATATGTACAAAGGTAGTATAGGAGATCAATCATGAGAAAACTCTTAGGTACATTTGTTCATTTGAATCTTTTGACTTATAATTTCATGTTGAAAAATTTACAACATCTTAGGAAGCTTGGGATACTTTTAAAAAAATATATGGTAAAACTAATAAGATTAGGGGTTATCAAATTGATAACGATTTGATGAATCTTGATCCTATGGAGTTTGGAAAAATACAATACTATATCTCCAAGATTAAGCAATTGAGAACACAACTAAAGGATTGCACAATTACTAAATAGGAATTACAATTGATTCTAAATGTGTTACCTAAACTTGGTGCTGAGTATTCAGTATTTGTTTCTAGCTTTCACACTCATTAGGTTTCCATGGGAACTACATATGTTGAGCCTACTTTTGATGATTATTTAGATCTTCTAATCCAAGAAAAAGCTAAGTTAATTCAAATGGGCATCATCAAGTCTTCCAAGACACAAGCATTGGTGGCTAGTGAACCTAAGGTATAGAAAGAATCAGGGAATCTTGTAAGAAATAAACGAATAAAGAAAACAAGACACATAAAGAATTTGTGTCCTCTCACTCCAAAAGGGAATCATATAAGAAGGAGAAGCCTCATGTAAATATTACAATAAATTGGGGCATGATGAACACAAATGTTACATAAAGAAAATTGATGAATTTCAAAATCAACTAAATAAGGTTCAATTGAATTCATCCAAAGCAGGTTCATCTTCTTCTTCATCATCATCAAAGTTTATGAAACAAAAGGAGAAAGAACTTTTGGTAGTTTCAGATTCTGATTCATGGAAATGGATCCTTGATTCTAGACCTTCACATCATATGGTTTCATCACAGAGTATGTTCTCTTCATATGAGACTTGTTAATCACCACCCATTCTAAGGGCCAACAACACATCTATGAGTGTTTGTGGGAAAGGATCAATTGACATTGACAAATGATCATTCAATGATGACCTTTATGTACCATAATTATCTACCAATATCATTTCTATCTATCAGATTACACATGGTAAAGCAGGAAAGAGTTTTGAGTTCACACCTAATTCTGTGATTATTCTAGATTGGTATAATAGATATATAATTGCATTTGGGGAGGTAGATAATCAATCTCAAGTGTACACCTTCTCATATTTTGCTCCTATTATTCCTTTGGATGAGGTTCACACTCATGTGGACACTTTTGAGGAGATTCATTATGCTCATTTGCATCTTGGTGTTCTTTCATCAATTGAGGTTCTAGAGATGTGCGATGACATTCCATCTCCTCCTTCATCCCTTGTTGCATCTATAGAATTTAGTGTTTTTACGTCCATGGTTTCCAGTTATTCAGTGTAGTAGGACATCCATAGTATTCCAAATTCATCCATTTGGGATGAGTACTTGATAGGTATTATAGGCTTGTTTTGTGATTTCTATCTTGCAGACTTGGAGGACAATATTGATGATATTCATATTCTATTTGATGAACTTTTTTCATCTTCTTTAGATGTTCATGGGGAAATTTTTGACCATCTTGTTCATTGCCCACATGATCATTCCTCATAGTTTGACATGATTGTGTCTAATATTGATCAATATTTTGAGGAGGCACCTTTTTCTTCATATAAGATAACTTTGTCTTTGGATAATGTTCTACATCAGTTTCCACTAGATCCTATATTATCACATTCTTTAGTTTGGCATGTGACTTCTGATTGATTCATGGTTTCTTTCAGCATCAACATGGTGACACTTGAGAAAAATTCAAATACTTCATACATTTTGAGTTTTATTCCTTCATATTCCTTTTGGGAATGGGAAGACTTCCTACACACATTGTTGGTTTTGTTTCTTCCTAGGGGAAATAAAATTGTTTGGTGATCATGGATCATCTTTTGAATTCATTGTCAGACATCTATCATCACTGCAAGTGACTCTACATTAAGAGGGGTGATACTTTATCTCTATTCATTTCCTTTATTCTGGGGGGGATTATTCATTGTATTTATGTGTTATAATTTATATCATACGATTCATGTTGACTCTACATTTCCACACTTATTTTATTATCAATTTTGGGGAGGAGTTTTTTCCCATGTGGTTTTCTTCTTTACTCTAGTTGAGACTTATTTTTACATGGGTACCTAATATGGCCTAGTAGGTGGGACCTATCCATCATTACATCCTTGTATTTTTTAGCTTCTCCCTAAATTTCATTTAAGGTGGGTGTTGGTGTGAATAGGATTACTTTGTTATGTAGCTATTTCTTAGCTTCTTCTCTGCTTTAGCTCTCTTCATATTAGTTTAATTTTACTTAGGGTCTTTTTATATTTATCCCACATTGGTTACATTTTGAGTCTCTTGGGTAGAATATCCTATATATAACCACCTCTTTCTCTCATATGAGCATCCCATTATATTGTATTGCCTTGCATTGTCTTGAGTTGAATACAATTTATTTGGCTCATATGTGATTTATATTACTCTTTCTCTCAATCACTTGCATTCTTGGCTAGAAATATTTCAATAAACACCTAAAGAAAACCAAATAGCCAAATATTTTAATGAGAATATATATAATCTGGTGAATATCATTTAATAAAATATTCCCATGAATGAAAGGGAACATATAGATTC